>CAOJBI010989927.1:0-13868 GCA_948277035.1 Euphorbia corollata | reverse complement strand
AGAACGAGGTGGAGTAAACGGAAGGAAACGACGATCAAATTGAACGAGGCGGTTAATAGGATAAGCTCCAAGAGATTGGGGCGGAAAGATCGGAAAATAAAGAAGAAGATTGTTGATTGAGAAGAAATAGGAGACCTAATTCCTGCAGTTTCTCCATACTTGTTGGTAAGCAATTCAATTCCTCGTATATAGAATTTGCCTCTCCATATTTTTACTCTTTCATCACAGCCTCATTAAAAGTTGAAGAGACATCCATAACTTTCATGTCACTGGAAGCTATTGAAAATTGTAAATGATCAACAAGAGTTATCACATTTTCAACTGATTTTCTGATTTCTCCACTTGACACGGTTTCAGTTACCATGGTACCTTGATCCTCTTCATCCATTCTTGCCGTGCACATGTTCATTACACAATGTTCTGAGCCTGGAACTAAATCCAAATCTTGTGAATCTCTAATCTTATCAATCTGTTTATCATGACAGGTCAAGTCCTTGGGCAAGTTTTCCACTTTATTATCAGAAACAAAAGGAGCACTTAACCCAACGTCCATAGCAGATTCCTGACATATTGTGCCTTTATTTGGTAATGTAGCATCAATTTCAGAGCTAGGAAAACTGTTTTGTGAATGCAAATCAAGATTTTGAGTTCCAAGGAGAGGAAATAGTATATCTGGGAAATTCGAGCTCTTTGGCTCTTCGATGGTCATGATAGCAGGAGCCCCAAAATTCCCACAGTTTCCAGATTTCGCAGTATTGGCTGGAAAATTTGGAACCTGGAAACTTCTACAATCCAATATCTGATTCTTTGATGAAGAATTGCACAAAAAATTCCCATCTGACTCAGGAAAATCATGCCCGCTTAGCTTTCCAGACATCTCAGTTGTTGCAACTGGTACATCAACTGCCTTCAAAGCACTCAGCAAGCTTCCATTATGTGATGCAATGCTGTCAATTACTGAAGTGAAATCAATAGCTTTAACAGAATTGGAAATCCCAGAAGAGGCAGAAAAGGCTTTCGCCATGTCCTCTAGTTGCAAATCCCCTTCACCACTAGATATAGGATCCCATTTAAGCCAGTCCAAAGACAAGGGTGCCTTTGGGTCAGATTTTCCATCCAATGGCATTACTTCTACTCTAATAGCCTCCTTGTAAAAGTGCTTTTTCCTTAAAGCAACAGTTATAAGATTCCTGTTACATATTAGTAAAAAAAAACTCCAGTCGTTAACAACAAACAGGCACAACCACAAAATTTTTAGCTTTTGCAAGTTTGTATACCTACAGTTCTTGGAAATAGCTGCTTTGGCTCGTTCAGTGGAGAGACCAAGCAAAAATAACAAATTTGCAACATCACATGGTCCCCTAAGTTCACTCACAGAAGGAGCACCACTTGATAAAATTATATTCCTACCTCGAGTCCAATCCACCAGCATCTACGAGTCAGAAAGATTGTGACTATAATTAATGAGTAAAATATGCATTGACATTCAGCCAAAAAATAAAATACACAAGTTATGAAATTTCTTTTGAATCCGCAAAATAGGCAATATAAAAAATATTCAAATTCCTCATCTCTTAGGTTAGTTAAGCCTCCAGAGTTCAGAATTGTCCTCAAGAAGCAGGCATGGAACAATTCAAAAAAATTAGTGCATTCACGCTCTGAAAATACTGATTAAGCAGGGTAACAGCATTCATACTAGCCATTAAACTTCAGGGGAGAGACGATTAAGAAAATCATAGACTAGACATTGACCAATTCAAGCTAAAAACCCTCTGATTGATGAATGAGGGGGAACCAATATATAGAGAATTAAATTAAGAAATCTTTTACTTCTCACAAAAGGGAGATATCCAAAAAAAAATGCAAAGAGTTATCGGAATTGAAGAACAGGAATTTAATTTTAGCCACGGCCACAAATGTGAATGATTCTAGAAGATCTATTTACTTGGTCACGGTTACAATCTAACTCACTTGACTTAATAGAGCAAGCATCAAGAATCTGAGCTTTTTTTAATTACAACCTCATGCAAAAACCAGTGTTAGTACTTAGTAGACTAGTAGTAGAACTAACAGCACCAGATATTATGTTGCAAAACCAAGTACAGTAGCTCCAATAGTTTATCAGCACTTCACTCAGAAAAAGTCAGATCCAGCTCGAACTCTAAAGTTAAGTCTAAAACATCGTTGGCGCAATTTCCATTCAACAATGCTAGTTGGCTACTCTATTTTGATAATAATTTGCATTAGCTAGGTTGACTAGTATTCTTACAAGAATCATGTAAAGAAATACAAATCTCATTATTATATAACCACAAATTTAAGGGAACAAGAGTTCTCTTTAGCAAGCTCTAAAGATCTGGAGTGATCTCTAACTAGCTCCATATCTGTTTTGACTTAAACGGTTAAGGAGATAAGTTATAACATAATCCAACCGATTCCTAATATTTCAACCTACCTCAAGCTTAGTAAAATTCAAATCAATGTCAAAATCAATTGACAAGTAGCAATTTGTTTGTCATGTATAACACAGAAACAATATTCCTTAGAAATTAGAGAAATTACAGACAATCTACTTGCATAAGAAATTAAGCTATAATAATAACAACTACAAATAGACAACTACTAGGAGGTAACACCCAGCTTAGAGAATCAGCTCAATAACCATGCGGGATGTCTAAAGTACAAATGCCTTTACAAGGTACCATTTGGTATTTTTGAATTAAAATTAACCACAATATATTTCTTCAACTACAGCCTACAGATAGCTTGAGCGATCTACCATCTCCAAGATACAAAGCAATTTCAAAAAAAAAATGTTCATTAGCTTGGTATTGGTATACACGAGCATAAGAGAGCAATTAGACAAATCAAAGAAACTATTGAATTCCCTGAAATCATGCATAAATCACATGAACCTATGGCTAAACTGCTAAAATATCACCCATGGAAAATTTAAAAACAGGAGCAAGCACAAATTCGAAATGGTTATTGCCAATTGAGCTCTATAATGTCTGTATCCTGCTTTTGGACTAAACAATTTAGATTACAAAAGGAACCAACTAAATGCCTCCTTACATATAAGGTATCACAATGACGAATTTGTTTCACGAGATTATCCCAAAACCAACTCATAGTATCATACTTAAGAAAATATTGTAGAAATGCATAACCATTTCATTAGCATATATTGAATTAGCTTCATAAGCATACCCCTTCAAGAATGAAGAACCCAAGAAATTTAACCCCCAAACAATTTTCAATTAGCTTCACCTTGCAAATCATGTCAGATTACAAGGATCATATCACAGCATCCTAATTCTTCAAGGCTCAATAATCAAATGCTGAATTATGTAAAACTGACCTTGGCATTAGATATCATTTGCCTCCTAACTTGAACATCAATAATGAGATCAGAGTAAGTAATTTCAAAGTAAACTCCACGCTGCATATAAAAAGCAATAAAAGTTAACAACAGGAAATTGTGTCCATCATTAAATGAAACCCAGAAAAGGAAATTTCAAAACAAACCTGGATAGCAGCTTTGACCATAGGTTGCTTCAACCTGAAGGGAACCTTCTCAGAGAAATCAACAGAAATCATATCCACCTGACAAAATGCATCAAAAAAGTAAGAAAAAATAGCCTTATCAAACAATAAAGCTCTTCGAACCTAAAAACAAATCCAAACCTCAGCTTTCTCACAGGCATGATCAAATGCGGCTTGATTGAGAGGCCTCACAGAAACCAAATCATAAGTCTTCAAAACAGAATTTCCACTATTAAGTGCCTGACTCTTAGCGGGATTATCAACACAGACAGTCAAGCGCGTGTACTGACGGAAGGGTGATGAGCGTGGGATGCCGAGGAGATCACGGTGGAAATTGACGGAGGAGGCGAGAGAAGGAGCGAAATTCAGGAGGGAAGAAAGTGAGAACGGAACAATAGAACAGCGGTCGCGATCGGACATTACGCCTTTGATGGTGTGGTTGAAAGCGATGCCGGTGTAGCCTAGCTCCATTGCCTTGATTTCCAGCTTCAATCGAGTTGTTTTGGAGGATTGTGAAGCTTCATAGGGAATATTGAGGTCGAAGAACCCCATTATTACTGACAATTTTGTTGTGAATTTTCAAATGTTGCGTTCCTTAGGGTTTAAGAGGTTTTTTGTGGATTGCGTTGAATGTCTTTACGGCGTCGTTTTATCTGAATGACATGTCAGTGTATCGCTAACCTGAATGTCATGTCATCGGAGTTGTCGGAGTTGTTAAAACTCCTGGCTTGCTCTAAAACAAAACTACTAAACGAAAATTATTGTCATTAATTAAAAAAACGATTGCATCAAAAAGCGGGAACCAGAAATTTGTCCACTTAAACAAAAAATTTTGAGTAACCCGCGCGAGTTCAATTCCAAAACTCAAAAACACGCTAAGGCCACGTCATCGATCCGCCACATAATATTTTTCAATCTGAAACGTCCATTCAATAAATCGACGACACAAAACAGCTAATTCCCATATCACAGAGATCGACAGAGACACCCAAACAAACTCATTTCCATTATATAAATAACCCAAAATTGAATCCTCATTCACACAATCTCAAGCAATCAAACGAATTCACTTTCAATCAATCAAATTCGAAGATGTCAGGCCGTGGAAAGGGAGGCAAGGGGCTGGGCAAGGGAGGAGCCAAGAGGCACAGGAAAGTTCTCCGGGACAACATCCAGGGAATCACAAAGCCGGCGATCAGGCATCTTACTCGCAGAGGCGGAGTGAAGAGAATCAACGGTCTGATCTACGAGGAAACTCGCAGTGTTCTTAAGATCTTTTTGGAGAATGTGATTCGTGATGCTGTTACCTACACAGAGCACGCCAGGAGGAAGACGGTGACTGCTATGGATGTGGTTTATGCTTTGAAGAGGCAAGGAAGGACTTTGTACGGTTTCGGAGGTTAAATTTGGGGAAAATCGTTGGACGGTCGGAGGAGCCTTGCTATCAGGAAAAATTGGGGTTTTTTTTTTCGGTGGTGGCGTGTTAGGGTTAGGTTAGATTTGGTGTTTTGTAACTAGATGGGTATTTCTGTAGGAGTATTGTAATTTGTGGTTCTAATGAAATGAATGTTTCATTACAATTCCAGCTATCGTTTTATAATTAGATCACATTTCTGCGGTATATATATGGATTTGGAAAGAAAGAATGCAAGGTCTTCAGTTTCTTTCTTTTTTTTTTTTTTTATCTTGAGGAAGGTATTCAGTTTCTTTAATAGAAGAAATACTGGATTACCAAGCAAACGGGTAACTGAATTAAAATATGAAAGACTGTCGAAATTTGTTTGGAATTAAAAGTTTTGATTCTGAAGGAAAAGCTAATGACAGCATTTGCTAGAGTACTAAAAAATCTTGGGTACTCAATATGACCTAGAAATTCAGTTCACATGAAACCCAGTTCTCCATTTTTTAAGATTTCATAGAAAATGTATTAGTTGAGCACTTGAGCTTAAATGATATTTAATTAAAGAAAACAAAGCCTTACATTGGCAGTTAAAATTCCACTTGTATTGGAGACGGATTAGCAAACAGGGTTGGTTGGTTTAGTGGTTTTTACAGTGGAAATATGAGACATGGAACGAGCCTTAAGTGGGTCAATTTATGGTGTTTTAGAGTTTGCTCTGCAACTGGGATCTGACACAAGTATTCACTGCAAGGGTCCTCGTCTCTAGGCAAGACTCGGAAATGTCTAGTAAATAAGTTGTGATACAGGACAGGATGATATTAAGATACACGAGGAATATAGCACCCCAGCTATCTGAGGCTGGTTCCATGTATAATTTGGCCAAGGCCGAGGGAAATGGCGCCACTATGATGGCAGTTATGCTTAGCTTACACATGACCATTTGACCAATCTCATTCCTCAATACACAGGCAACATGCCTTTCCATACAGATAAACTCAAGGCAAGTTAAAAAAAAAAATGAAGCAGCCAAAGTAGAACATATGCCTTGAACAAGCAGCGCATTCAGCCATGCCATTTCATAAACCAATACAATTGGTTTTTGTTAACATTCTCTTTGCATTATAAAAAACTAGGCACCTAATAATAAGTAATCACAATAAGAAAAAGAACATAAAAATGTAATCAGCTATGAAATTAAGTCTCATCTAATAAATCTAATCAAACTATTAATGTTCATGGGGCTTTTAGCTATGATGTAGAGTCCGAAATTAACAGTCCGACTTGAAACTGATCTTTTCAGAAAATTTTATCTCCCACTAGCAATTAATGCATCATTCTGCCTTGTGTTTCGATACCCTGCTCGGTTGAGAATGCCTTATTCCACTAGTACATCTCCCCACAAACTTCAAAACCTCGTCGATTAGAATAACCGGAAAAGCAACCGCCAAAACCAGAAGCCATTCATTTAAGCTAAGAGGAACAATCCCAAAAATCTGAGCTAGAACTGGAACATAAAGGATCAAAAAGTGCAAACCAAATGAGATGAACATTGCCACGAGGAGATACGGGTTAACCCAGGGCGGCATTGTCAAGAGGCTGCCATCCTCAGAGAGGGCATTAAGGGAATTGAACATCTCAATGGCAACCAACACAGAGAGGGAGAGAGTCGAAGCCTTGATCTTCCCCGAGTGGAAGTATTCACATGGATTCTTGTCAAACTTGAAAACCTGAGACCCGGCTCTGAATGACGAAACATTGAAACCTTCCCAAGTGGAACACTGATCCCAGTGGGCGAGTTGAGAGTAGGTGACAAGACTGTGTCCATCTCCGCTCAAGTCGATGTACATGAAAGAGCTGTGGGTGTACCATATGACAAACACACCCACTGTAGCTACTCCAACGTAAAGTCCAATCACCTGCACAGATTTTGACTACTCAGCACAGAACAAGGGCATTTTTGGAACTTTCTTGTTTTGAAAAAGATGTCGGTTGACGTACGTACCAGATAACGGATAAGAATCCATGGTGTTATTAATGAGTCATCGCTCTTTCTTGGAGGCTTCTTCATCACATCATTGTCTGGGGGATTGAATCCCAATGCCGTTGCTGGGGGGCCGTCAGTGACTAGATTCACCCAGAGAAGCTGAACAGGAATCATCCCTTCAGGAATTCCCAAAGCAGATGTCAAAAATATCGAGGCAACCTCGCCTATGTTTGAGGAGATCATGTACCTGGAACAATGATTCAAACAAATACACATTAGAGACTTGAGGAAAAGCACAAACAAAAAAAAAAAAGCATTTTCCAAACAGAAACAAACATAAAACTTACCTAGGCAAAAGCCCGCAAGATTCAAACAAATACACATTTGAGACTTCAGGAGAAGCACAAAAAAAAAGGCATTTTCCAAATAAAAATAAACAAAAAGCTTTCCTAGGAAAAGCCCGCACGATTCACAGCAATTTTATGGTAGATGTGTAAAACTATAGATGTAATTTGCTAACCACACTACAATCATTTAACTTGAAGCAACATGATACTCGCAGAATTCATTACTAAATTATAAAACCATGAAGAGAAAACTCAACTCCTTAGTTCTTCTAGCATCAGGGGAGTTCGGTAATTGAGAAATCATGGCCATACAATCAAACAATAAAATGATTTCGGCATTCCTACAAGTAAAATACCCAGCACAGCAGAAGACATTTGCAGCAAAACTTCATGAAAACATGCAAATTGATAGGATTCGCTTATTACTTCGTTAATTACTTAACTGTAACTTCATCCCTGAAAGATCGAATTTAATAGAATCAACTCAAGCTGCCTAGCCTATTTTGTGTTCTAAAAGGTTAGGGAATCACTGTAAAAAAACCTACTTAAAATAAATTCAAATGTCACTATATATTGAGCTAAAACGATTCTACGGATAACCCACCACCCAAGCACGGTACAAAAACACAAAATTTAAAATCATGTACAAGTGTATAAAGAAATTCATGTACTACTTCAAAGTAGAGGCAACTTTGGCACACCATCTGACCAGTTCAAAGTAAAAAAGGCACCAGATTTAGTTGGATGGAGCAAGCTGCATATATCACATAAAACACACACCACTTGCAAGAATACTATCACATAAAAAAATGCTAATACAGTGTCATGACCATAATGCAGCTTAAACGACTAAATAAATAACTTAGCGCAAGAGAAAAATGTATTTTGGACCTTATAAAAGCCTTCATGTTGTTATAGATGGACCTGCCTTCACCAACAGCAGCAACTATTGTGCTAAAGTTATCATCTGCTAACACCATGTCAGAGGCTTCTTTAGCAACCTGGAAAAATAATTGAGTTTCAAAATATTAGTATTCAGATTAAGGAACAATGATGCATTAAGTGAAGCAGAGTAGAAGAAAAAGAGGCTAAAATTGGGTGATATCTATTACAAGTAATTGTTTTGGTTGCTGATGAAACTGGAGAGTAATATCTAGAATATGTCAATCATAAAGAATCAAAATTTGGAAATGCAGGATTGACATGACAAGGTAAAAAATATCCAGAATATGTCAACACAGAGAAGTAAAATTTTGAAAGGCAATCTTGAAATGACTTTGATAGTATGAGATCTAAGAAGTGATTTTATGCATAACCCAAACAGGCATTTCTTATCAGAACAGCCATAACCTAGAAGAGTAGAAAGCATAACATCAAGTGATAGATGAACACATACATCTAGCAAGTAGAGACTTGTTCACTTAGCACACAAGTAAAAACATATTCACGTGAAAACACATTCTTGCAAACTGAGTACAAAAAAAATGGTTTAAAATATATTAAACCAAACAGGACATACCTCTGTCCCAGCAATACCCATTGCAATGCCGATATCAGCCAACTTCAATGCAGGTGCATCATTCACCCCATCTTCAGTCATAGCAACAACTTCTCCATCTTCCTTAAGCAACCTCACCATTTCTTGCTTATGCCTTGGTTCAGCTCTAGAGAACAACAGTCCTCCATCTTGTCTTAAATGATTCCTTTGATCAGGGTGGTTCATAAAATCTTTTCCAGTCAAGCTTCTAAAACTAATATCATCATGAGGTCCAAATACACCAATTTCGCGACAAATAGCTTCTGCTGTATTCTTGTTGTCACCAGTAATGACCATTACACGAATACCAGCTGCTCTGCAGTCCTCAATTGCTTGACGAACCTCTTTCCGAGGAGGATCCTTTCAAGGTCAAAAAGGAAGTGTAAATACAATAGCAATTTAGATTACAGATCACTGACATAACCAAAACAATCACATAATCGAAGCAACTTACCCTTAATCCAACTAAGCCGACAAAAGTTAATTCACTCTCAATAGAGGAATAATTAGACGGGTTCAGTAAAAGCTGATGAGCTGGGTGGTCCTCATTACCATCATATGTTTCAAAAATTGGAAGTTCTGCTTTATAAGCAAAGCCTAGACAACGCAATGCACTTGTTGACATGTCATGGAGGCTCTGTAAAATGAGCTCTCTATGATACTGATCCAATTCCACAACTGAGCCATCAAGCAACTGAACACCTGAGCTTCTCTCCAACAAGTTCTCTACTGCACCCTACCACACATAAATAGAAAATATAAAAATCAACAATGAAAAGGAAAATGATAGAAAATAGAAGTTCATGGATTATCCTGGCATTTGCAGAAATGGGTCATATATCAAACATCCATCTAAATATGGAACGGGAGAATAAAATGAATCTAACAAGCTTATATCAGCTCTTGTTATAATAAATTTCTTATCTGGGAAGAGACAAAAAAGAAAAGATGGATCTTTATATTTAAGACATGCAAGGCCACATGATATGCCTTTATCCTTCATTAGTTCATTGTATAAGGAAAAGGACACGACATCAAATTATAAGCATCTAGAGGTATTTTACATTACAATATCTAACAATCCATTGCACTTTCACATCAAGCCAGATGCCATGGATCAATGATCAATAAATCAAAGAAGCATGTCATTCATTCTCATCTCGTAAGACCATGGTGGAACATTAAAGTAAAATAGCCTGCAAGATTGTCAGCGAGGGTGGAGAGAGAAACGAACCTTCACTAGCAGTGATTTTTTTCCTGAGCTGGTATTGACAATAACTCCCATAGATTTTCGATCTCGATCAAACTCAAGAGTTGCAATACGCTGTTCCATTTTACTCCATAGTTGGCAGGAATCTTTCAGTACACAAAAAAAGAGTCGATCATTTTCGAGCACATTAAAAGACTGTTTAGAGAAAGTAAGCAGAAAATCGGGATAGTATGACATACGTAGAGCGTCCTTATGAACTGAAGATGATTCGTAATGTCCACCAGGAAACCCCATTTTTTCAACAAGAACCTGGAAGCGAAAAGAATGGTAACCCAGTAAGGATCTGACGTCATAAAAACTCTTGAGCATTTAGCAATATCATGGACAAATATTAGCAACTGCATGTTATCTAAAAACAAAAAGAAAAATTCTTTTCTGAAGAAGAAAACTGTTCTTACTCATATAACATAGAACCAAATTCAAATGCAAAATAATCAGCCGAAAGTAAAAAAAAAAAAAAAGGTAAACAATTTCAGTACGTTAATATTTTGTCACTGCTCTAGTTCCTAGGCAACAGGCTAATTTGTGACCATTTTTAGGAATCTAACCTTCAATGCAGCCTCAGTAGGTGCACCGGTTGCAACATAGTGCTGGCCAGTTAGCTCCACTCCTGCATCATTGCAGATTGCAGCTATTTTTGCGATTGTCTGAAGATTAGAATCCATCCGACCAACAGGCCAGTCCTCAATCTTCCCATCAAAAGGGTTGTAGGTTGTACCATCCACATTGAAAGACCGAAGAGTGCCAATTCTAGATCCCATAGCAACAAGTTTTGCCACGGCCATTTGATTGGTTGTCAAAGTACCTGTTTTATCAGAACAGATCACAGTTGTACAGCCAAGAGTCTCAACACTAGGCAACTTTCTAACTAATGCGTTCTTTTGAGCCATCTTTCGAGTTCCAAGAGCCAAGCACGTAGTAATCACTGCAGGCAGTCCTTCTGGTATTGCAGCAACTGCTAACGCCACAGCAATCTCAAAGTAATATGTGCATTTCTCGAACGAAAACTTAAAGTTTCTTGGCCACCCATCAACATAGTCCCAAGTAAGAAAGTATTTCAAGTTAATCAGCCAAACTAAAACACAAATAATTCCAATTATAATTGTCAGAAGCTCTCCAAACTCATTCAATTTCTTCTTTAATGGGGTATCATCTTCACTTTGGGAGGCTTCCTGAATCTGTGAATGCACCTTCCCAATCTCAGTATTCATGCCTGTTTGTGTAACCAAACATATACAATGGCCATTCACCACAGTGGTTCCAGCAAACACCATGGATTTCTTCCCTTGTATATCTGTGTATTCAGAAACAGGCCTGACAGTCTTGCTCACAGCTTCACTCTCTCCCGTCAAAGAACCTTGTTCAACCCTGACTGTGGAGCTAATCAAATTCAAAACTCTCATATCTGCTGGTACCTTATCTCCCACTCTTAATTCCACAATATCTCCTGGAACAAGTTCTTTTGCCGGCAAACTAGTAATCTTGGAGCCATCTCTTATCACTGTGGCCTGCTCTGACTGAATTTCCTTCAAGGCTTCTAATGCTTTCTCCGCATGGCTTTCTTGCCAAACCCCAACAATAGCATTCACAATCAAGATCAGGAAAATCACCAAAGGTTCAACAAATGCAGTGATCTCCTTTTTCGCTCCTTCCTCGCCATCATATAAAGCCAGCACAAATGATATAATCGCAGCTGCTAATAAAATCCTAACTAAAGTGTCGTTAAATTGCTCTAATATTAGCTTAAAAATCGATTGACCTTCATGCTTCTCCAATTCATTATATCCATACATCTGCCTCCGTTTCTCAACTTCAGCAGCCGATAATCCACGCTCACGATGCACCTGGTAGTGCTCTTCACATTCCTTAACCTCCTTCGCCCAAGCAGGAAAAGTATCATCGTCCCGCGATTCTGAACCTACTTTTTCTCTTTTGCCATAATCCTCCCCTCCTCTCCCCATCGAATCCAACCTAAATCACACCACCAATCCTTCGTCAATCGAAAAAAGCCTGTAACAAATCATTTGCAAACATACAAAAAATCACGATCCGCCGACTCAACTCCATTACCAAAAAGGCGAAAAACAAAGGAGACGAAAATTACAAAAGAAAATCAATGAAAAAGTAGGGTTTGGATTACCAGAATGTTGGAGAGAGAGAGCGAGACTCTTGCTTTACCTCCTCCACTCACAGTATCACCCACTACACTAGTATTGTATTACTACCTGTGATTTGTTCGTCTCTTCCTCTAGCTAATTATACAGAAGAATTAAATTAACTATCATTATGGTTAATGGTAATTTTAAAAATGATTAAGAAATGATAATTAGGGTTTTGATTAGATTAAAAGCAATCAGATCTATCAAATGAAAAAAGAGCGATTCAATTGCGAACTGCAACTGTAAATTCAATCATCTACGTTTTCAAAAAGATCCATCCACATAAGTACAACCAATATAATACTGCCACGTACAACCGTATGGCATCTTTTCTTTGTGATAATTGATCTTTTACCATCAAATAACAATATTAATTGTTTGATGATTACATTAAAATATATAAAATAAATGTTGTCATAAACAAAAACTTAGCAGCAACTGCAAAATGGAGCTTTAAACGAACAATTAGGATTTCAGAATTTATGTTCATATGATAAACTGAAACTGAGTTTAATTTAATGTGATTTTATAATTAGAGGAAACTAGTTGAAATTGAAGACGGCTAATCCTAAATTTATTTAGACCAAATTGTTTTTAATTTCTATTCAGTTAGTCTGATCCATTTGATTTGGTTGACTTCATGTTCAAATGAATAGTAATTGCACAATCATTAAAAAAATAAATTTAAAGCTGTCAAGTCTACTTTTAATTGCTGTCAAGTCTACTTAGTTATTATCTTAATTAATATGTATGAAATTTCCTTGGTATTTCCCATACCATAAAGAAATACAATTTGTTATATTTTTTTAATAAAAAATTAATAGAATAAACGAGATCGTTTTCTTGTGGTAGAAAGAGAAGCATATTCTGTTTTGTACACAAAAGTGGAGTGGTAGTACTCGTACTTGCCTTCATAATTGATTAATAAATACAAAGGGTCTGGTTTTGGTTATAAAATAATTGAATTTTATTTGTGGTAAGTTTAAAACACATTGTTTACAGACAGGGAATTAATACATTGATTTCAGGACAATGATGTCGTTTTTATTTTCGATATTATGATTTTAACATGGATATTGATAAAGTAAAAAATATTAAAACTTAACACACGTATCAAAATCTTAATATTAAAGATCGAAAACCATGTAATTGGCCTAGTAACATTGTAAAAACACTCATTGTTTACAAGCTTGCTGTCAACATTACCAAACAAGGAAGGAGATGATCCCAAAGTTGTTGTCCACAAATCTTATCTTCTCACCCAATATATTTTCTTCCCCTACTTCTATGTTATTTTGATTTTGTTGTGTCAACGGGGCTATTCGTTTTAGCGGTTATTGTTTGATAATTTTATGATATCGTTGGTTATTTTTATCTGTGAGATGATTAAAAACTATCGAAAAATAGTGGTAATTATACGGTTTAAGTCATTGAGAGTGAAAATGAAAGTGACAAATTATTTGGAAAATTTCAAACACCCGTAGAATAATAATAACGAAATATATAATAAATTACTTTTTATTAAATATATGCATAACGTTTTTTTAATATTGTAGATGAATTCAAAGGCGTGCAAGGAGTTATTAAATAGACTCAAGGCTTTTTGAGGCAATTGATGTTGTA
>CAOJBI010989138.1:0-13323 GCA_948277035.1 Euphorbia corollata | reverse complement strand
ATTCCTAAGAGAATTAATGCACTACGTTGAAAAACGTCTCCTGAAAATACTCTTTCAAAACAAATTAGTAAAAAAGTTTTTACTTGTATGATAATAAAAGGAGTGTTAGCTACCCAAATATTTATATAAATAGTTTTTTTTGTACTACTTGTCACATTGTTTCACGATGATGCAATTTCACCTATAGCTTATGAAATTCGAGTGCCTTCTATGTGATTTGACGAGAAAATAAAACAATACATCCAAGTTGAATGTAGATACTGGTATAGTTTCATTAAAAATTAAATTCATGAATGACGTCGTTTCCATTATGAGATCAATTACGTAAATATGCATTGCATCGTATAAGAGCAATGGAGAATCCTATAATACAAGTTAGGGTAATAGTTTCATCATTTACTTTTTTTGGGTTTCTTTTAACGCATATGGCTTACTATAGTTCACATGATTTTGACTGTGTTACAAATTTAATTATAATTTATAAATTGGAGTGTTTTACACATGATTTGGATAAAATGATAGTACAATATACAACATAATATCGTGTTATAAAGTGACGTGTTAAATAATTTTTAACTTTTAAATATATTCTTAATCATATTATTTGATTAAATAAAAGGTTTTGGTTAGTTTATGAGAAAGAAAAGTGCTAGTTGGTTGTTTTTTTGAAAAGTATCATTTTGAAGTTGTTTTTTCGAAAAATTTTAAAATTATCAATAAATGATATTAATAATTAAAATATTGTTATGCAACCTAAAGCAGTCATTCGAATGTGTTTATCAACATGTGTGCACTGAGGTGCGAGTGGGGAAGGTACTCTTATACCTGCAAGTGATGCTATTGGGTACAATGACAGCAATGTTTTTGTAGTTCTCGGGCAGCAGCACAAGTCCCTCAATCCTCAAGTGTCTCGTGAAGGTTTGCAGTTGCATTCAGGAGCTGATTGTATTTGGGTACCCCCTTTGAAACCTTTCTTTAAGTGTAACACCGGTGCAACTTTGTTTAACAATGGGAACCCAGCTTGTTTTGGTGTTATTGTCCGCAATGCAAATGGTCACTTTTTGGTGCAAAGGCAGGTTATTTAGCTCTGACGTCTATTATTGAGGCAGAGGCTTACTCTATGCTAGAGGCACTTTCTTGGCTAAAGGATCTCCATATTTCTCGAATTGTGATTGAGATGGATAATAGTAATTTGGATGCTCTTGTTTGCACGGACGAGGGTCTCTCTTATATTTCCTCAATTGTTTCGGATCGTAAGATTTTAAAACTTTCTTATCACGTTGTCTTTTTTAACTTTGTTCCTCGAAAAACAAATACCATAGTTCATACTATTACTCGAGATGTTAATTTAATGTACCTCATTAAGTTACCCATCTTTTACATTAATACAATTCCATTTTCTTCGTTAAAAAAAAAAATTGTTACTTTAAATGTTTGTAGAACAACTCTCAAATCAATGCCAAACCGTCCTTAAACAAAGCCTCACGCGTCTGCCGCCTTAAATATTGGAATTCAACTTTCACTATCCTAACGGCTACATTTCTTTTGGAGTTGCCTATATATTCAGGAGCGGCCATCTGAGTTTTCAAAATCGACCTAACGACTACATTTTCTACTGTTCCTCCTCCATCGCTGACTTGCCTGACTCCTAACGGCTACATACACAGGCTCTCTTTCGATGGCCGTTTTTTGTTTACAATTAGATTTGCGATGAAGCATCCGTCTCCTAAAGAAAACGCTTCTCCATCGGATCTGATCCATTCCCCGATCAAAAACCCTAATCATCACCTGCGCCTCCTTTCTGAGGTTTCTTGGATTAAGGTTATTATTTTTTCTTTTTTGTTTTGCTTTCCTGAAATTCCGATTTTATTTTTCTTGAATTATAGGGTAATTTTTTTTATGATTTTTAGGGTTTATACTGTCGGGAAAAGGGTTAAAGATTTTGTAGTGCGGATAATCTTGGTTCGGTTTTTTTGTTTTTCTCCCAACTGCTTCTGTTTTACAGCTTACTTATTCTTAACCAATTAAGATCCTACGGTACAATTTGGCCATGGAGAAGAAACTTTTAAGCGTCTGCTCAAGAACTTAATGGAAATATGGCAGTGTATCAAATTTCAGATGTGTTAATTTGGTCATCAAATTTAAATCAAATGCTGCTGCATTCACAAAATCATCTTTCTCACTCACCAATCAAAGCAGGTACTACTCTGTTATTTTCAGAAGTTTAAATGAACCTAACCTAAAAGAGAACAGTTGAAGTAAAGGTAGTACAAGGACTTTTCTAAGAGAACAGTTGAAGTAAAGGCAGTACAAGGACTTTTCTTTGTGTCATTGACGTGACTGATTTTTATGTGGAATATTGTTGCCCGATAAGTTAATATTTCTAACTTCTCTTAATATTTTGTTTTTCTCTAGCGTAATCAACTAGAGAATGACACTGATATAATGATATAAAACCAACCTGCATCTGGGCTTGAAATGCGTGACAAGAACAGCTTGAGGATGTAATTGAACTTTGATTTACCTTGTTTGGTATCTGGTAGTTCATATATATGTTGTTTTCAGCCAAAGTGGAGGCATTACTGCATTGCATCAAATCCTTCCAATGACAGTGGCCGTGCACTAAATTTGATTCCACATCTTTTATTTGATTTTGGATTTTTAGAATTAGAATCATACAAATGCGTTGATTTTGCTCTCGAATTTTTTCAGAACCTTGTTTGCTCCAGACATTTTCTTATCATGTATCTCGAACATTAATATTCGGTGTCCTTTGAGTAAGTTTGTTTGTCATTCTCTTTGTTCCTCTGTATCTTTGTTGATTCTCTCAACATAGCTCATGAAGGTAAACAAATTTATTTCAGTTTTCAGTTTACTACCCATGCACCAATTGGCAATTTTAATGTGATCACAGAATATGTCCCTTCAATTCTTATTTGGGTAGAAAACGCCCTAGGTCATCTTTTCTCAAAAAACAATAAGATTCTTTTTTTTTTTGTAACTATCTTTCTTGAATCATTGATGCATGTCATAATTCATAAGTCGTAAGATTGGCTGAACATTTCAGTTACACATTAGGTATGACATCTCGGATACAGATTTTTTATTACAGAACATTGTCTCAAACCCTAGCTGAATATATGATTTTTATTTCACATATACAAGATGATTTAGATGGTGAACTTGCGTCTGCTGCAACTTTATCACAATCAGATGCCATTAAGTATATTTAGAAGCCAACTTCAACGATTTTGGCCCAAATTAGAAGGTTAGACAATTAAAAAAACTATTTAATTGTTACCAATTGATTTAGATGGTAGGGGCTAATAAAATCATAAGACACTGTTTATAAATTCTAACAAAGTGGATTCAGTTATATGAATTATGAGATTGTTCTCTTTATTATTGATCAATTTGCATATTTACATTTTACCTTGATGTAATATTTAACCTTATGAATATCCTAATTTTGCCTATGAGTTCTTCTCAACGCTGTAGATGCGAGCTCTTGTCTGTGGAATGATATATAACTTGTTATTTCTTCTTTTGTGTTAGATTGCTTCATTCGGTGGAAATGTTGTGGACAAAGTAATACTAATCAAGAAAAAATGACCAAGAAGTTTCCAGCCCATAGATTTTTCTGAGCAAAAATGTGAATGAATCTCAGAAATGTCAAGCTTACATTAGTTGGTGTCCACTTTTTTCAGCTGTAAACAAAGGACTTGCTAATTCTTACCCTTCCAGGGAGAAAGGTGAGACATGATACCTGTATTTGCTGCTATGAGTATCATTGACAAAAAATTTCATTCTGTAATCAAAATGGAAGGTATTTGTGTTAAAGAACCAGAAGTTGGAAAATAAAAGATTAGACAATCAATAAAAAAAACTATTTAATTGTTTTTAATTGACTTAGGGGCTAATAAAATTATAAGATATTGTTTTCAAATTTTAATTTCTTGCACAGTTGGTTCAGTTATTTGTATTTTTATAGCTATAGGGGAATTTCAATGCTATATTATATAAAGCTTCAGAATTAAGAGAATATTCTCTTTATTATTGGTCAATTTTCATATTTACATTTACCTTGAATTATATGGATTACTTGTAGACAAGATTATGTTATTTATGAGTTACATGTTCGATAATACTTTATAGCATAACAGCATCTGAATTCCAAGCTGAAAATATTATTTGTATTTGCACATATACGAGATGATTTAGATGGTGAACTTGCATATGCTGCAACTCTATCACAATAAGATGCCATCAAGGATATTCAGAAGCCAGTTCAATGCTTTTAGCCCCAAAAAGAAGGTCAGTCAATTGATAAAAAAAAACCATTTAATTTTTTCCAATTGATTTAGATGTTAGGGGTTTATAAAATCACAAGACATTGTTTTCAAATTCTAATAAAGTGGATTCAGTTTCTAAAGCTATAGGTGAATTTTAATGCTATCTAAAGCTTCAGTATTACCGGATTGTTATCTTTCTTACTGGTCAATTTGCAAATTTACGTTTTTCTTGATGGACAAATTAATTATATAAATAACATAATCTGGTCTATGAATTTTTCTCAACTCTGTAAATGCAAGCTCTTGTTCATGTAATGAGATATAATTAGTTATTTCTTCTTTTGTGTTTGAATGCTCAAAATAATACCAATCAAGGAATATAAAATTGAAGTTTTCAGGCCAAAGATTTTACTGAGCTACAGTGTGACTGGACTTCAGCTATGTCAAGCACCATTGGTTTTTTTCAGCTTTTTTACCATGCACCATTTTAATGTGTTAAACCACAACCGATTAGGATTAGTTTATCAAATGTTAGTTTCTATATATTACGATGTTCTAAATGTTCTAAAAGTTTCCTGCATCTTTCAGTTTATAAATCATTCTTTCACATGAGTAAACTCAGATTTGTGTCTGCAGAGACTCTTTGTCCATGTTTTTGAGCTTTATTTATGTCATTATTTGTTGTTTTTGTTTCCTGGATTCTTTACTACATTTGACATCATTGGTAGTTGTTTTTATATGTCATGTGATGTGACTTACTGAAAACATTTTATAGTTGGCATGAGCTAAAGGAATCTGTTGAAATATTTTTTGTTGTAATTTTAACCCTGTGAGCTCAACTGCTGAGGAAACCAAGTCTGGTACCCAGAAAAATAATGAACTGAACTTTCTAGCTTGAAGATTTCAAGGTCTGCTGTGAACACTACGGTTCATGTTTATTGGTGCCCCGTGAATTTTTTTCAGGATTTTATATTTTTTTTTCCAACTGACTCATTTTTCAATCTGTCAACACAGGAAAACATGAGTAAGCAAAGCTTCCTCTGATGCTATGCCTAGAAGGGATTTAAGTTCCTTGAGAAACTCGGAGGAAGGCACAGAAGTACAAGGAAGTACAGTATTCAAGATTGTCCATCATGTCAAGACATAAATTTCAGCAGTCTCTTCTTTGAAGCAAAAGCATATGAGGTTTCTGTTTTCTCCCAACATTTTCTTTTTTACCGTATAGCTTACTTATTCTGAACCAATAAAGATCCTTTAGTATAATTTGGAAGTGGAGAAATTTTAAACGTCTACTCAATAACTTTATGGAAGTATGGCAGTGTATCAATTTTCACATGTGATATTTCAGGCATCAAATTTCAGTCAAGTGCAGTTACATACAAAGGCCGACCCCACCTAGCGTGGGATCAAGGCTTAGTTGAGTAGTAGCAGTTACATACAAAGAAACATCTTTGTCAGTCACCAATCAAAGCAAGTACTATAAACTTGTCTTTATATCTGTTGCAAACCTGGATAAGTTTGTTGTATTAAACATACTATGTTATTTTAAGAAGCTTGAAGGAACCTTTGGAAAGAACGGTTGAAGTACAGGTATCATAAGGACAATCCTCTGTGTCGTTGAAGTGGCAGATTTTTATGTGTGAATTTGTTGCCTGATAAATTAATATCTCTAACTTCTCTTTATATATATTTTTAGGTGAATTTCAATGCTATCTAAAGCTTCAGAATTATGAAATTATTCTCTTTATTATTGGTAAATTACAATATTTACTTATTACATTGAATGTATAGTTGTCAAAATCGTAAGATTCCCGATTCGAATCGTACGATTCGGTTCATTTCAACCCTAAATAGATTCGGATCTAAGGGGTGAATCGTAATAGCTATGAATCGTCCCTGAATCATTGGAATCGATTCTGAATCGTCCAATTCGGACGACTCATTCAATTCAGAAACTGAAAGTAAAAAAGAATTTAAATGCCTTATCTTCTCCCAACACCAGTATTATCCAACATAAACTAAATAGGAACTCTTGATAAAAAAAAGAAGACTAAATATGACTCTTTCATAAAAACAGAAGACTAAATATGACGCTTTGATAAAAAAAGAAGATTAAATAGGACTTCCAATTCCAAAATTTTACCTTAAAACCAGGAACAAGAAAAGAAAATTGATTCAGCTTTTGAAATTTCAAAGAAGCGAAAAGAAGAGAAACAGTTTATCATAGAAGAAGAGAACTAGTCACCCAGCTTTGGAAAGTGAAACAGTAACATTATTATGTTTCACCCTTGTCTATTATTGGATTTTGTTTCTTTTTCTTCTTTCGTTTTTGACACTTGTAATGTGTATAAAGTATACACAAGAAGTTGACACTATATTTTTCTCTTTTCCTTTTTAACCTTCAATTTACTGTTTCTCAAATTTAATGCCTAATGATGAATTATTATTAGTGATTTGGAATATATTTGATAAGGTTTTTTTAGTTTTAATTACTTGATTGGTTGATATGATTTTTTTTATATTAATATTGCATGTATTGACTAAATTTAGTATTAACTTAAGTTGAACATTCTAAATATTTTATTTTTATATGATTTATAAATTTTGATCTGAATCTTAAGATTCGATTCACGATTCGTGAAATAGGGATTTTGATTGTCAATTCGAATCTCAATTTGACAACTATACCTTGATGTACTATTAATCCTATAAATAACATAATCTTGACTTTGAGTTTTTCTCAACTCTGCAGATGCAAGCTCTTGTTAATGGAATGATATATAACTTTTTATTTCTTCTTTTGTGTTTGAATGCTTCATGCAGTGAACATGTTTTGGACAAAGTAATACCAATTGAGGAAAATGAGCGCCAAAAGTTTCCAGCCCAATGATATTGCAGAGCTACAGTGTGACTGAACCTCAGCCATGTTAACCATCATTGGTTATTTCATCTCAAAATAAGGACTTTCTAATTCTTATACTTTTAGGGAGAAAAGGTGAGACATGTCACCTATAGTAACTGCTATACCTTGCTATCCACCGGTAGATATGCATATGCAACCATTTAATAAGAGATTCACTTATTTGTTTGTCTCCAATGTACTTATTGATTGGTTTGGTGATGAAATGCTAAAGGTTCTTTTCCTCCATCTTACTTATTGCAGACAGATATTTTGTGTTTTGTGTACAATTCGATTTACGATATTACAAGCAACCAAGAAATACAATTTGGAGAGATAATGAGCAGCAGCCAGCCAGTCCATTCTTCCAAACCTCAGCTCTCACAAATTGAAGCCGTTTGTAAAACTTGCCTCTTGATTTCTTGCACCAGCAATACCTTCCCTGCGGTACTTTTCTGTTTTTCATCTTTTTTCTGTTTCCTTTCATTATTTTGTTTACTTAAAGATATGATATTTTTTATTGTTTGTGCTGTTTGCCTAATCGTAGTGATCGTCAATCGTAGCCTGTCAGCTTTAGGTACACTTACTCACCTTTCTGCAATTTTGTAATCAAAATAACATTTCTATGTAATTGGGTATCAGTTTCTAAAAGCTTACATGCATCCGTCTTCTATTTTGGTTAAAGCTTATAGAAATAGTTACACATTAATTTTTATGAAAAACATCAACTTTATACCCTGAAAGCTAAGTTTGATAAAACTGAGAGATTTTATTACATATAGAAGATTGCCACACAAGGGGTAGAAGCTATTTTGTTTCACATATTATACTTAAGTGTCATTTTTCATGTTCTTATGATTTACCAATTGCATACGCAATCTCAAGTGTATCATAGCACAACTTATAATTTTAGGTGATATGAGTGAACAAACCAAATTTCAGCTAATTTAACTATCACGGCATCCGGTCTTATGGTGTTTACTATTTATTTACTACTTGTTCCCTATTTTAGGCTGGAAGTCTTCAATTGTCACCTCTATCTATTGAAATCACCTATGGTCTTGAGCGTATACTAAAATTGCTTCGGGTTAGCTCACTATCATTTGTTTTTCGTTTGTTTCATTACTTTGAGCGAAATCCTTATTTAACTTCGTATCATATTCAACTTGCAGGGAGTTGACCGGTTTAGAAAAATTTAGTATGCTGATGGGATTACATATGGAGAGTTGTTCTTAGAAGATGAGTAAGTGATTGTTTTAATTTGAAGTATTCTATATTGTTTGGATTACATATAAATTATCTTCGAAAAAATTATGTAACGTAAGCCAGTGAGAGATCGGTTAATTTGGATGCATGTTATGATGATCATTGTTCGAAGAACAGTTTGTAGCAAAAGCTAAATTTATCTTCCTTTTCTGTCATGCCTCTCCTTACTATTTAATTAACATGAAACTTGTATTCCTTGATAAACACAAGTTTTCAAGATTGTCCATCTCTTTAAGAGGAAAACTAGTGTTCTTTGAGAAGCACGGATTTATGTTCCTTGAGAACTCAGAGGAAGGCACATAAGTATGAGGAAGTACAGTTTTCAAGATTTTCCATCCCTTTAAAAGAAAAGAATCACCAATCACTTCTTTGATGCAAAAAAATACGAGGTTTTTGTTTTTCTCCCAACAGTTTCTGTTTTACTGTATAGCTTACTTATTCTTAACCAATAAAGATCCTTTGGTACAATTTGGCCGTGGAGGAGAAACTTTCAGACGTCTGCACAAGAACTTTATTGAAGTATGACAATGTATCAAATTTCAAATGTGTGATCTCGGGCATCAAATGTCAATCTAGTGCTGGTGCATGCATGGAAACATCTTTCTCTCTCACCAATCAAAGCAGGTACCATCATACATTTGTCTTCATATCTGTTGCAACCTTGGGATATGTTTCTTGTATTAAACATACTACTACTCTTTTAGTCTTTTATTTTCAGAAACTTGAAGGAACCTAAGAGAGAGAACGGTTGAAGTGAAGGTATTACAAGGACATTGCTTTGTGTCAATGATGCGACAGATTTTTATGTGGAAAATTGTTGCCTGATAAGTTAATATTTCTAACTTCTCTTAATATTTTATTTTCGGCACTAATACAATGATATATAGCCAACCTGCATCTGGGCTTGAAATGCGTGATGAGAACAGCTTGAGGATGTAAGTGAACTTTGATTTACATTGTTTGGTATTTAGTAGTTTATATATATTCTATTTTCAACTTTTGACGTGATTGAATTATAGCTCTGGAAGCATTATTGCAGTATGTATCAGATCCTTCCATTGACAGTGGTAGTGCCCTAATATTGATTCCACGTCTTTTAATTGATTTTGGATTTTTAGAATTAGAATCATACAAATTCGTTGAATTTTCTTCTCAAATTTTTTCCAAACCTTGTTTGCTCCAAAAAATTTATTTTCATGTATCTCGAACATTAAGATTCATTGGCCTTCATATCAGCTTTTTCTGTCATTCTCTTTGCTAATCTGTATCCTTGTTGACTGACCCAACATAGCTCATATAGGAAAACAAATTTGATTCAGTTTTCCAGTTTACTACCCATTCACTAATTGTCAATTTTAAATATGATCACAGAATATGTCACTTCAATTCTTTTTTGGGTAGAAACTTCCAAGGAAATCTGTTCTAAACAAACACTAAGATTCATCTTTTTTCTTTTTGTAACTATCGTTGTTGAATCATTGATTTATGTCGTAACTCATAAATCATAAGATTGGCTGACAAATTCAGTTACACTTTAGGCATGACATCTGCATCTGCTGCAAGACGATCACAACCAGATGCCATAAGGATATTCAAAAGCCCAGCTTTTAAGATTTTTGGCCCCACTGAGAAGGTCAGACAATAGATAGAAAAACTATTAATTTTTTCTAATTGTTTTAGATTTAAGGGGCTAATATAATCATGAGCATTGTGTTGAAATTTTATCACAGTGGTTTCAGTTATATGTATTAGTATAGCTAAAGGGGAAGAATGATATCTACAGACTTAGAATTATGAGATTGTTCTTTTTATCATTGATCGATTTGCATATTTACGTTTTACCATGATGTATTATTTAACTGTATAAATATTGTAATCTTGCCACAGAGTTGTTCTCAACTCTTCAAGCTCTTGTTCATGGAATTTGATGTTACTTGTTTTTTCTTCTTTTGTGTTTGAATGCTTTATGCAGTGAACATGTTGTGGACAAAGTAATACCAATCAAGGAAATTGAGCAAGAAGTTTCCAGTCTAAATATTTTGGTGAGCTACAGTGTGACTGAGCATCAGCTATATCAAGCATCCTTGGTTGTTGTCCAAGTTTATTAGATGTAAATAAAGTGCTTGCTAACCAGAAAGAAAAGGTGAGACATGCCACTTGTCTTTACTGCTATGCCTATCAATGACAAATTTTTCATTGTATGATAAAAAGGGAAGGTATTTGTGTTCAAGAATCAGAAGTTGGCAATTCAAAAATTTGCAGAGCTCCGTTGAGATTGAAACTCAGCTACGTCAGCCATGAATCATCTGTTCGCGTCCAGGTCTTTTGAGCTGTAATTGTAAATAAAGGACATGCTAATTAATATTCTGCCAGTAAAAAAAAGGTGAGACATGCCAGCAGTAATAATAGCAATGCCTATCAGTGACAATCTTTTTAGTTGTTTGGTCAACAGGGAAGGTATCTGTCTAAACAAAAGAAGTTGGTAGTTTAAAGATTTTGCAGAACATCATTGAGACTGAACTACAGCTATGTCGAGCATCATCTGTTGGTGTCCAAATTTCCTCAGCTTTAAACAAACGGCTCATACTTCATATCCTGGTGGCCACGAGGAAAGGTGAGAAATACCAATTTTATTAAGTGCAATGCGTATCGATGTCAACCATTTTCCATTGTCTTGAGAACAGGAAAGGCATCTGTGTGAGTGATGCAGAAACTCAAAGAAAGTTTACTGCTAACTTAAAGTTACTGACAATGGAATTGATTAAAGAAGCACCTTCCTTCCCAAGAAGCAAAAGGTGATATAAAGATCTGTGTAATATGAGGTATCAAATAATCTTTTTTTCTTCAAATTTCCTAGAAGATCTAGTCCATTACAAAGAATAAATCCCTTAAATTTCTCGCATACAGTGGGTTGCTTGTGGAATTGTCAAATGATTATCATGTTTAACAGGGAGGGCTTCAATGGTGATAGAAAAAACTATGCCCTTAAGTGTGTCCTATTCTGGGGCGTTCTGATAACAAAGTGGGCAAAAGGGGATTCTTTTTCTGTTAAAAGTGGAATAAAGGATAAGGATCTTAAAAAATTCAGGTAAGATTTTTTATACTTGATAAATTAATTAGATAACCCTTTGATGTTATGGCGGTGTTAAATAAGCACACAAGGTTGGAACCAGTGAGATGGAATTTTTTTACTTATTTTGTCACTATACCATCCAGAAATGCTTATTGTTTTTGCCTTTTTGGTGCCATGTTTTCTTGGATCTTTTAAAGTATTGATTGTTACAATGCTTAATTAGGTATATGTCCAGCACTAACATTTGTTGTACCATTTCAGGAGTGAGTGTGTTCGGGTTTTTGCTAAGGCTGTAGGAACAACTGGCGAGGCAGCAGACAATGTAGCAGAACTAGAGGCACAAGTGGAGGCATGATAAGCAGTACCATGCTTCCGTTCATGTCGAATGGGACAAACAGAAATCATGTGACCTTGTTTCTTACAGTAGTTACAAAACTTGGGGCAATCCCGAGAAATATGACCAAAAGATTTACAACTGAAACACTAGACAGCACGCATGTCTCTTCTTTTATGCCTTCCATGTGCTGCATAAGCCACAGGAATACGTATACTAGCAGGAGCCTGATAAGCCATAGAAGCTTGAGTGAGTAAACGCTGCTCCTCACGAAGAAGTTCACTCAAACAAGCATCCAGAGATGGGACAGGAGCACGATTCATGAGATTAGATCGTGCCGTTTCGAAATCGGGCCGTAGTTTCATCAAGAATTGATCTCGTTTGCTGGTTGCGTGCACTGCTTGGACAGCAGAGAGAGCCGCAGCGGGAACATTAGCATAAACAATGTCCGAATAGTCGGCCCAAAGAGTTTGAAAGCCAGAAAAATATTCCTCAATTGAGAGACTTCCTTGTGTGAAATTAGCTAAAACGTATTCCAAATGAAAACGCCTAGCAGAGTTTTCTAGATTAAAAACCGTCTTTAGATAATTCCACAAATCAGCAGCAGAATTATAAGGCCACAAGGTTACAACAAATTGAGGTTCAACGGAACTAAGTATCCAAGTCATAACTCGAGCATCCTGAATCTTCCATTTAGACAAAGGCTCGACATCCGTAGGTTCAGGAGTGCTCCCACCCCACAACTCTTTCCCCGTAACAAATAAGCGAAATTGAAATTCCCATGCAGAGTAGTTTTTCCCCGTGAATTTCACGGCAAATGATTCGAAAGACATTATCAAATGCGAGTAATGTTTGAAAGTAACAAAATTCTTAGGAACAGCAGTCTCAACCAAGTAACAGAAACAAGTAACAGAAACAGAGAACGTACTGTGTAATAGTATCTCAACAGAAGAATGTTCAGACCGGAAAACTGACTGGACAGGGTGGCCGGAAATGGTCAGACGACGGCAGTGGCAGAATGTCGTCGGAAAACTCGCCGGAAATAGGCGGCACGCGCCGGCGCGTGAAATCGGAGGCGGAATCGACGGTGGCGCGTGGGAGACACGCGTGCAGCGGACGGTGATCGGTTTTCAGTGGGAGCGCCGGAAAGGGAGAGGTGGTTCGGCTGGCGGGGGCGGTGAGAAAAAAAACTGGCCGGAAACCGGCGTCACAAAGGGCAGACGTTGGACGGAAAAAAAATAGAACAAAACAGAGCAAGCTTGATTCAAAGACAGGCTCTGATTACCATGTCAAAGTGAAGAGATGCTGGAAACTCTTGCTTATCATTCAATTATATCTCAGTTTATATACAAAAACAATTAGTATGTTTGTCAACCATTTCAGCTAATCAGGCATTCAATCATGGAAATTAAAGTCCTAATTCTAACAACCATTGCCTAAGTCAATACTACAGCTAACA
>CAOJBI010987922.1:0-12283 GCA_948277035.1 Euphorbia corollata | reverse complement strand
ACATACTTCGTCTGCTCTTCCTTTCTCTTTCGTCGAAGACGTTTCTCTGCAGCTGCTCGAGATTACTCATCTGTTACGAGGTGGAAATATCAGGGTTATTTTAGTAAATTTAAAAAACTCTAATGTAAGGAATAGCAATTGCTGATGCAAGTAGAGGAATAGTTATTCTCCAATTTAAGGAATACTGATTCCCCAGGAATGCCTATTCCTAACTTCAAAATCCATCCAAAGCATGGAATAGGAATAGAGAGGGAATAACTATTCTATTCCTATTCTATTCCTCCATCCAAACATGTCCTATAACCAGTGAATCAACTACTCAGTTTCATGTATGGCAGCATCATATGTGAATTCGTGTGTTTTCGATATAAATTTTTGCATTACTACTCGGTTTCGATTAGTTCTATTTTTCCACAAGACTCGTGGTTTTTGGTGCATTTTATTGCCAGTGAATTAAGACAACGTACCTTGTCAATGAATAGTGAATGGATGGTGTTATTGAGGCTGTCTTCCCATTCCCATTCATACTCTCGTCTTCCTGTTTTAACTTTCTTTAGCTCCGGCTTAATCTCGACTTTCTCAGAAAAAGTCATCATGCTGGGACATTCTATAACCACCACTTCTTCCAGAGATGGAAAATGGAGAACACTATTTCCTGGATAGAAACTTGTGAGGGAGGGCAGATCATCGAGTTCCAAATGTTCAAGCTGACTCAAACGAATCTCATTTTCCACTTTGTCCGATGCAACTGCGACAATTACTTGCATCCTTTCGCAACCCCTCACTTTCAGTGTTCTCAGCTGCACAAGACTCCTAGCTGTTGAGGAGTTTATGAGATTTTTCATCCCATCACATTTTGATACTTCTAAAGTAGCTAGATTTTGAAACGAAACCGAGGAAGGCACTAAAATCTGCAGCATGCTGCATGCACATACTTCCAATCCAACAATAATCTGAAACAGTGGAACTAGTTGAGATTCATCACGGACTAGATGCTTGAGCTTTGGCAGATTTGACAGCTTCAGTTTCATCGACAAACCAACTGAATCATTGTGTTTGTCGTTGAAAATGCTCAATTCATCGAGGTTCATTTCTTCCATAAAAGCATCACTCAGAGTAAGCTTCTCCAGGTTAGGAAAAATCTGAAGCACGTTAGATGGAACAATTGCATATTCATTATTGAAGCCAGTTATTTCAATGAATCTCAGTTGGGAAAGCAACTGAAAGTCATCATGCAAATAGTACTTCATCAAATTGATCCATTTCAACTCTTCCAACATCGGGATCGCAATCTGAAAGAAAGAAAAGAAAGATTCAAATAAATAAATTGTCATAGGTTAAGTCGAAATTAGAAAAACATAAATTACATCTTTGTCTGACAAAATGAGTAGAAAATTAAGCTATGGAATGATAACCGCAAACGCCAAACAGAAAAGAAAAACAACAAAAACGGACCTTATTTCCCAAAAGCGGTATCACTGAATCATCATACTGAGCACCAATCCTGTCTCCTTTTTCTTCCACAATCATGCTACATGAATCTTGTAACTTTGAAAATGTTGAAGAACACAATCCCATATTTGGACATTCAATGACTTCAACAAATTTCAAGGACGGGCATTCAAGGAGTCCATTCGTACAATAAAAACTTAACAAGTTACTCAAATACTTGAGTTTCATTGTGTGCAATGATGGGAAAATCATTTGATATCGCTGCATTGGTTCGTCTTCTTGTTTGACAATAATATGTTCCACTAAACTGCAGTTTATTACTTCTAGATGTTGAAGGTTTTGAAGGCTGGAAGCTATTGAGAGATCAAATATTTTAGTCAAATTGCCACAATTTTGAACATTCAGCAATTGGAGATTTGCAAAACTCAAAATTTGTTGCAGGTTCTTGCTCCATATGTTCCTCAACCTAGGTAGATCAATTAATTGTAGTTCATTCAGCTTTTTCATTTCAATGACCATGCAGGTCATTAACAATCTATAAGCGATCACCTCTTCCAAATCAAACAATTGTTCCACTGAATTACAGTTGTTTACAATCAGTACTTCCAAGTTTGACAAATGGGGAAGTAAGTGGAATGACATGGCACCGGTAAAATGTTGACAATCATCCACCTCCAACCTTTTTAAGTAGTTCAGCTTATCGAAAGGAAATCGGGCTGCCCATCTTTCTTTCAGAACAGGAAATATTGAGAGTTTTACATCTTCAACACTCTGAAATCCGACCTACAAGTGAAAAAGAATTTCTAGTGAGTAACATATAAACAGATGAATAAGTTAGAAGCAAAAGTTAAAAAAGTAATAAAATTAGATGGAAGTGTATCTAATAAATATTCACCAATAAGTTCTTGTGCATATGTTGGATGGTGGTGTTGAGGTGACCTTTCCAATAACCTTTTAAATAGTCTCCATCATAGTCCAGATTTGGGGCGAGTATGGTTCCAGGACAAAAAATTCTCAAGTTTGGGCATTTCCAAGTGATAACGTTTACCAAACATGGGAATTGGAAAGCACAATCTCCTAAACAGAAGCTTGTAAGCATTTGCAAATTAGAAAGCTCCAGTGTATTCAATTTGGTGAAAATAATCTCATCGGTTGTTCCATCATTTTGATCCGATACTACTTCCGCCAACATCTTGCAGGATTCAACTCTTAAAGTCTCAAGTTGAACCATACTTTTGGCTACTGATGATGTCATCAAATACCTCAGTTGATTGCACCCATCTACTTGAAGTTCTCTTAGATTTTGGAAGGAAGAATGTAATTCAGAATTTTGCCACCATATTTGCTTCAATTCATCAAGATTGTGTAGCTTTAGTTCTCTTATTCGTGACAGTGTCGTCATGGCTTCTTTTCTGAACTTAATGTTGAGTCCTTGGAACTTAAACAACTCTTTTACAGAAGAATGACAGACCTCAAGTTGATCAAGACTGAATGCCATGGAAAGGAAATGGAAAAGAGGAACATGCAACTTCGTTGTGGATCTCGAGTCAAAATATCCGAGCCCAAGTTTTTTCACTTTAGAAAAGAAGCTTGTGGGCAATTCAAATTGCAGTATTGCTGTGATTGACTTAATGTCTAAAAACAGCTCTTCCAAATTGGGAAACGCCTGCACACCAAAATAATGAATGAAATCAGACCTGAAAGCTTTTATTCTCCATTATTCCTCCAAAAAAATTAAATTAGTCTTCAACGCTCAAAATAACTAATTTAATTAGGAATTAAATTGATATTTTACAAAACGTTCAAATTTAACTTTAAGTCTTAATTTTGTTCCATTTAATAATTTACTGATACTATCCATGTATCACTGATAATTCACTTATAAGTTGTGCGTTTGCAAAAACATAAATTCAATTGATTTCACATTTCTCCATGAAATAAAAAAAATAGTTGAATTTATCAAAACCAAGGATTCAAAACACAACCTTAACCACAATATATAGACTACTATTATTTCCTTTTATATGTGCCGAAGTTATAACTTACTTATATCTTAAATTTACCTTGCATATGCCAATAGTTTGGTGATACAAATTGATACATATATATCATACATATATTTTATTTATCAGTGTCATTTATACCTTCTTGTGACCTAAGTGAAAAAAGTCATCGGAAAAATATATTCCTTAGATATATTTTTAAAGAGGTAAAATAAACAAAATATTTTAGGATTGCACATAAGAAAATAAATGATTTCAAAGATAAATAGGAAATAAGATTTAAAAAGCAAAAAAGTACAAGAGAGAAACATGGGCAAAAAACAGGTAAAGAATCACTGTGTAAATGAGATATCGAAAAGAAAAAATATTTTTATGGATAGTTTTTCCTTTCAGGTAAGAAAGTTATGAAGGGCAAAAAAAAAAAAAAAAAAAACAGGCGTATGTGTAAAATCCCCTTTAACAATATAATACTAACCTCGGAGCTTAAATGAATATTTGTCTTATCAATAGTCTGACTTGATATTAATGCAATTATATTTGGACACATCCTTATAGTAAGCTCTTTCAATGATTGACACACCATATCACCTTTTCCTGGATAGAAAATTACAAGGAAAAAGGTTGAAATTTTCGCCAAACGTTTTGGACAAACAAAATAAAGTAATCAACAAAATATCAGTTTACTTGAAAGACCTGCTGCTTCTTCTTCCATTATTATTGTTTTCATCATCTCACAATTTTTCACTTCTATGCTATAGAGTTGAGAGAGGCTTGAAGACATGGAGCTAGTCAATGCATATTCCAACCTGCTACAATTCTCTAATTTGAGCGTTTTGAGATTGTTGAAGTCCAAAATAACACTAGGACCTCTGTTGCATAGTTGGGTCAAATTGGGTAGATTAATCAACTCTAGTTCACTTAATTGCGGCAACAGTCCAACATGTCCACCTTCCACCGACAGCCCTTCCAAGTCGAAAACAACCTGAACCAAATTACAATCTCTCACAATAAGCTTCCTTAATCCTTTGAAGAGCTGCATTTCACTGGGTAGTATCGGCCCTACCTGTCAATCCCAAGCCATAGGAATTACTAAAAGCATTAGTATATTAATAAGTAATAAGCTGAAAGAAAACATAAAGATAGCATTGTTACCCATTCTTTTAATAGACTGCATATAGTTGCATTAAGATCTCCTTCCCACTTCTTTTCTTGATCCATGATTTCTAGACTGCATATAGTTGCATTAAGATCTCCTTCCCACTTCTTTTCTTGATCCATGATTTCTACTCCATGCAGTTTTAGGGTGCTTAAGATTCCAATACAGAAAATCTTCATTCTTGAGCAGTTTACAACACTTACCTGTTCTAACAATGGGAAGCTAAAGTTGTAATTGCCAGAGCAGAAACTGCTTAGTCTATATAAATCAATAAGTTCCAATAGCTTCAACTTCTTGAAAATGATCCAATAGTTTTGGCTGTTGATGCTATTACTTTCACCGTCAACAATTTCTTCCATCATATAACAATGAGAAACTCTTAATTCCTTGAGCTGCACCATAGTCTTGGCTGTCGATGCTGTTACTAAGCTTGTCATCTTTTTGCAACCTCCCACTACGAGAGTTGTTAAATTTTGAAAATAAGCAGAGGATGGTGGTATATTCATCAAATCATCGCACTCAAAAACAACTAGACTTTGAAGATATTTAAGAATGGGATTGAGTCGAGAGTCTTTCTTTAGTATGTGCTTCAAACTGGTAATGGTCTTTAACTTCAAGTGTTTCAGTTGAGGAAGATGATAATCACATTCCTGATCTCCAACTCCTGTTTCATTATCTAATGAAACAATGCAGTCTACATTCATGCAACAATTTATGAAGCTGAAACGTTCCAAGGAGTTGATTCGTGTGGGGAAGTCCAATAACCTATTAGACATGTTTCTCTGGACTCTTAAACTGTTTAAAGTAACTTCTTTCAGCTTCAACGAGAAATCGATTGGAAGCCCATCACTTTGTATTGCTTTCAAGCTATGGTGATCTAATTCCAAGACCTCCATGTTGGGTAATAACTGAGAAAAGGTACAAAATATACATAATCTGGATCAGCATTGTTAAATTAAAAGACTTTACTTTTATAGTCTCTTGTATTTTATTGATATAAAACTAGAATACGAAATTCTATTAGCTTAACAATGTACTGCACATAGACCTTTATGTATTTTATGTTGGTGTCTTTCATTTCCAATGACGGAGAACAGATACAAATGAACTAAGCAAACAGTAACTGGAGCTTTGTATTACCATATTAAGGAACCAGCAGCAATGAATTACAAGCTAAAGAAGTAAATGAAAGACACGAACATAAAATACATAAACAAAGAGCAACGCTCCCATAGGGCTATGCCCCTTTCCCAAGCCAAAAGCTTGTGAACCCAAATAAATATTCCCAAAAGCCCCTTCTACTCTACCAAAACTCTCCTTTTATACAACCTAAAACCCTAAACCCATACCTCCTTATCTAGTTACCATTCTACCCTTTAATCTTAACACATCTCTAACAGGAACACAAATGGAGCAGGGGAACAAAAAGAAGAGAAAGCCCGTGGCAGTGAGAGTCATTGGCTTTAACAGCAAGTAAATTTTATCATGATTTTACTAAGTTTGTCATCATTTTACAATGGACCTAGAAAGCACGGAAACTCGGGCAACATGCCATTTCCTTTCCCATCGGTTTGAGAAACGGAAACCCTAAGAGACTCCTACGGGACTTTACCAGGGGCAGTTTCCGCAGTTAAGGAAAGATAAAAACTTGCTTCCTTAGTTTGATATAACAGTCCCATTGTTTCCCAAACTAGAAATCTGTTTGATCAATTGGCCAATCAAGAACAAATAAACTCTTAAGAAGTAGATTGAAGAATTAAGACTAAAATTTAGATATGAGTCTTGAATTCTCGACGAAAGTTTGTAGATTTCAGATAAGTGTCAAAAAAAATTTCTTTTTTAATATACAAAAATGAAAATGGGTTACCATTGGATAGATATTAGATAAATTTGAAGGTATTTTTGTAATGAAATTTGAAGAGAATGTAGATATTTATTTGCTTTTGACAAACACCAATTTTGATAGGAAAATATGTATTTCCACGTCCACTATCTATATATGTATAAGATAAAGTGAGCTGATAAAAATTGGTTGGTACCTTAGAGTTGTTGGTGCCAAATTTGATCAATTTATAACAATCTAATACTTTCATATGCATCAAACTTGGCCACTCAATCTCAATCGTTTCTTCTCTAGCATTCGCAATGATTACTTCCACACCACATTTATCTATTTGGAGATTTTCAAGTTGAGGAAGACCACAAGCTATCGATGCAGGAAACACATATTTCAGACGCGGGCAATCAGAAACTTTTATTGATTGCAAATTCTTAAAATTAAAAGCTGAATCAATATTGTTATCCTCACTCCATATGTATCTCAACTTCTCCGTTCCAACAATGGTTAGACTTTCTAATTTGGAGAAAGTAACCTGCAATTAATACATTCCACAAGTAAAGTCAATATTTCTCAACGATGTTGCTATAACAAGAGTAATTTAATTTTAGAACGGACACACAAAAAGGACAAGAATTTTCCCATTTTAGAACACTTAGAACCATAATTATAACAAAAGGAGGAAACGGAAAATAAAATACCATGTCATTGAAGAAGTGGTATTTATCAACACTCTCGTTGTTCTTTCTTCTGTTAGAATACTTAGACACCAAGTTCTCAATTGCCCTGCATTTGTGTATCTCCAATAATCTTAGCAATGGAAAATCAATCCGATACCAACTGCTGAACCTTTTCAAATTTAGAAGATTTTCAAACTGAAGGCGATCAAGTTTCGGAAACACAATCCTATTCATGTTCTCTTCTTCTATGTCTTCACTCAATAATATCTCTTCCATCAAGTCACACCCTCTTACCTCAAGCTCTTTGAGTTGCTTAAGAGATTTCACCGTTGAATTCATAAATACATACTTCAAACTTCTGAATTTGTATACCACCAAGCTTGTCAAATTGGACCACTCAAACTCAGTTTTTTCTTCATTATCCTTCCTAATTATCACCTCCATCAGCTCACACCCTCTTATCTCAAGCTCTTTGAGTTTCTTGAGAGATTTCGCCATTGAATTTGTACATACATACTTCAAACTTGTGCATTCGTATACCGCCAAGCTTGTCAAATTGGACCACTCAATCTCCATTGTTTCGTCTTCATCCGTCCTAATTATCACTTACACACCACAATTATTTACGCAGAGCTTTACAAGTTGAAGAAGTCCACAAGCTACTGATGCGGGAAATACATATTTCAGATCCGGACATTTCGAAACTTCAATTGATTGCAGATTCTTTAAACTGATGTCCTCGTTCCATATATATCTCAAATTATTCAATCCATCAATGGATAGTTTCTCTAAGTTGGACAAAGTAACCTGAAAATGATGCAGTCCATAAAAGAAAAGGTTCCAAATCAAAAGCTCTGGTTGGTTTTAACAAAAAAAAAGCTTTGATTAGTTCTGTTTGCTCTGTAGAAAACTTCCTTAACAATATATTATCCATGAATAACATTTAGTAGGAAATCAAACTATTAGGAATATCTCTGGGTTAAACCATCTGGTTAGAATTAATTTGATTTTAAGCTTAGTGTGCATGAATTAATAAAACCTAGTGTGTACCTTGGAGTTGTTGGAGCAAAAGCTAATGATATTGTGACAATATGATACTTCCATATGCGTCAAATTCGGCCAGTCAGATGTTTCATCTTTAGCCTTCCCATTTACTTCTACTCCACAATCCATCGACGCAGGAAATACATATTTCAGGTCCGGACAATTGCAAATTATCAATGATTGCAAATTCTTTAAGTTGATGCCCTCACTCCATATGTATAACTTATCCATTCCATCAATGTATAGTTTCTCTAAGTTGGAGAAAGAAACCTGCAATTCACACATTCCAAAAGTCAAGGGCGTGTTTGGAACACTTCATTTTGAGGGATTCATTTCAATTTATTTCATTTTCTATACAAAGTTTGCAAAATTTATGTACAAAATGAAATGAATTGAATTCTCTCAAAATTGATGTTCCCAAACACACCCCAAGGCATTATTTCTCAATGATTTTTGCTATACACTGGGAAGTCTCATTTTAGGCCATAGACATGAGAAAAAAAAAAAGAAAAACAATTTTCCGTTTTTAGAACTTGAGCAATTCTAAACTAAAAAGATTTTATGCTAAACATTGAAATGTTTTGATCATGGACACTAATTCTAAGTTAGTAATGCTAAATTCAATGTTTTCGATTCTTTTATAATTCGAATTCAGATTGTCTATAAGGCCTGACAATATTTTGTAACCGACCTTTTGTTGTTCTCACCTAGAGATTGACAAATTGTATATTTTATTATTATATATATTTATTTTGGGCTGTATAGGTCCCAAGTATCGGGGATGCCACCCTAGTTGGGATGCTCGGTTTTGGGCCCGTCTATATTTCATTTTTCAAAAAAAAAAAAAAAACAAAAGGAATTCACATTATAGAGTCTAATTTGTTGCCATTTACACATTTTAGAATTTAACTGGAAATATAGTTCGTAGCAATAGAATTACTTTAGATTCTCGTATTGAACATTTCTTAATCATGTTTAGGGTACTATATTTTCTTACATTACCTTAGAATATGATATATAAGCAATGTTTTATGTTCTATGATAGTAGTTACTAGTTTTTTTTGTTAATTCATAACTTAGTAAATTAGTATAGTCAACGTTTCGTTTAAAATATAGTTCAACTTTTTCTAGCAAATATGTTTTGCAATTTTTGGGCGCGTTTGGCCCCCTTGCGCCTTTAACAACTATGATCATAAAAAAATGAAAGTAGAAAATGAAATAATTACCATTTTATTGAAGAGGTATTCATCACTGTCATTATTGTTGCTTCTATAAAAATATTCAGACACCATGTTCTCAATGGCACTGCATTTTTTTATCAGCAATACTGTTAGTGATGGAAAATCAACTGGATAACCACTGCTAAACCTTTTCAAATTGTGAAGGTCTTCAAGTTCAAGACAGTCAAGTTCTGGAAACACCGTCCAATTGCTGCTCTGTTCTTCTATTTCTTGAACCGAACTCAATATTATCTCTTCCATTATCACGCACTCTCTTACCTCAAGCCTTTTGAGTTGTTTAACATATTTGATCATCGAAGTTGTAAATACACACTTCAAACTCATGCATTTGGACACCACCAAGTTTGTTAAATTACGAAAAGAAACCTGCCGATTGAATATTCGTTAGTTTTTTACAAAGAAAAAAAAAGTGGATATAAATATTAATAAACTGAACAGACTGATACAAAAGACTTACCATTTCACTGGTTTTACAAATTCCTATCAAATTCGGCAAATCTCTCAGCTCCAAAGAGGTCAACTTAGTGAGTTCTATCACTTCATCACCCCATCCTTCACCAGATATAGCTTCTATATTACCACAAGATATCACATTCACTACTTCAAGCTGCAGAAAATATTTGGAAAATGAATGTGAAAAGAGACTCTTCAATGTATCACATCCGGATATTCTTAAAAATTGTAGTTTCCCAAGTTGATCATGATCTGTCTTCTCAAAAAGGTTCAGCTCATCCGTGCTAAAATCATACAACAATTTCTCAGCTCCATTTACATTACCTAATTCTAGAACTTCAGTCCCTCTCACAAACTCTTTGATCCTATGCATCAAACCAGTACTTGTTTTCAGGTCAAGCAATAGGATCCTCCTATGAGTTTCGTACTCAGATTCCCTTTGAGTTTCATACTCAGATTCACACCAATCTCCTATATTTATTCTATAGTTTCGCACTCCATTAAAGAACCAGTCTTCTGGTAATAACTTGTCGTCATTAACTTGTATTTCTAAAGTTGTCAGGTGAGACAAGTTCTTCAATTCCACTAGACTCGCATTACCTTCAATCTCCCACCGACAAAAACTACGAAAAATATACAGCTCTTCTAATAAACATAGATTTGAAAGGATATTTGAGGAATCACATGGAGAAAAAGACAGCCACTCAAATCTAAAATCTTCAGCCGAGTCAATCCCCTGATTGCTCCGGGCAATTCTGTTAAGTTTGATCCAGCAAAACTAAGCAACTCCAAATTCTTCAATTCAGCAACAATAGCTACATTAGGCAACTTGCATCTTTGCAAACACAATGTTTGGAGGCCCCTAAGCAAACCAAGTGATGATGGCAATCCGGATATGAAACACACCCCATTAAAATCCACAACCTTGAGTTTTGAAATCCCTTCAAAAAATGAACTAGAGATATCAAGACGATCACCATTTGCAAACAGTTTAAACACCTCTGCTTCTGGACACTCGAGAACTCCCGGAAACTCAAATCCATCACAATAAGGAAGGGAAATTCTGGTCCATTCTTTGTTTTGGAAGTCAAGTGATCTAACATTACCTGAACCTACAAACACATGTTGCGTTCTCGAAGCGATTACAATAGCAACTTCACGAACAACATCATGGATTTTAATGAATCCAGCTGTGTCACCATCCAATAGCAAGCACTCACTTTTAAGCTTACCAATCAAGGTTAGTATCCTGTTTCTCGCTCCTTCAATAGAATTTATGCACTTAAATAAGCCTAGGCCAACACAGTACATGAGCAAGCTTTGAATTTGAATATTAGAATCTCCAAACAGACCACAAAGCAAGAAAAGTGACTTGGCTTCTACATCAAGAAGATTTTCATAGCTTGACTCAATTATTTTGTGTACTTTCTCATATATCTCAGTATTTTCCAAGCTTGAAAGGCGGTTTAACATATCACTCCATGCATATGTTTCTTTATCCCGCAAATCTGAAGCAACTTGAAGAATCAAAAGGGGTAACCCTGCACACTTCTTTGCTATTTCATTTGCTACACGACACAGCTCTCCATCTGTGAAATTTTTTGTGGACTTTTCAAACAATTTCCATGTTTCTTCTTCTTCCAGAAGATTGAGCGCGAATTCTTTCTGTGTGCACATCTGGTTACGTAGAACATCAATCCTCCTTGAGGTAATCAATATTTTGCAACCTTCAAATGCATCTCCAGAAGGAACTCCTACAGCATACAGATCAAGTTTATGCCAAACATCATCAAGGATGATCAGTGCTCTGGTTTTCTCCAACCGTTGGTGCAGTCGACATGCTCTTCCAGGAACCTCTTCCGCATCAAGAGTGAACTCCAATATATCAGCAATTTCCCCTTGAATTCTCTTCAAGTCTGGAGTTTGAGAGACAGAAACCATAACAACAATCTCGAAAAATTCCTTTTCCTGTATGGCTCTTCCTTTCACTTCTTTAGCTAGGGTAGTTTTGCCTACCCCTCCCATGCTATAAACACCTATCACGTTCAGTTTTGGATCTTTTAAAGCATCCATAATCTGGTTCAAAATTAGCAACCTTGAAGGCAAAGCTTCAGAGCTGTACACGGAAGGCTCAACGATCTGCTGCAAAGACGGGCGGAATGAAATAGGATCTGGTACTGCTTGTGCATCCTGAAGCTGCTTACCAACTGCTAAAGCTTTCTTGTTTGCTTTCTTACCCAATTGATAGCGAATCTTTAAATTGGGACAAAGCCCAACATGCGCTTGTTCATGGCTTCTAATTTCCCCTGGATAAGTTTCTCTGCATCGTCAATATCTTTTCTAGCAGTTGTCAGCCACCTGGTAACATCAGGAAAGATCTCTTCCCCCTTTCTGGTAGCAACATTAGCGGACTGTTG
>CAOJBI010985719.1:0-12396 GCA_948277035.1 Euphorbia corollata | reverse complement strand
TTATATAAGTATTTTATTCCAAACACAAAATAAGGAATTCATAAACACAAAATAAGGAATTCATTTTGAATTCCAAATTTGCATTCATTATATCCAAGCAAAGGAATTCATTTGTAAATGAATTCCAAGTAGAATTCATTGGCAAATGAATTCCAATTCTTAAATGGATTTGTTCCAAGCAAAGCCTTAGTCTTTTTATTTCTTGAAGTTCAGTGATTTTCATTTCAAATACTAGATTTTGTTTTCCATGGATTGAATTATATATACCAAATAAAAACTCTAAATACAGTGGTAGGACTAGGTTATCCTTAAGCATTTATAGGAATCAAATTTTGAGATATGTATGAATCAGCAACTTTAGATCTTAAAGCCAGTCATTCAGTCATTCGAGTACCCGAAATTGGCGATTGGGAATCAATTTGAATATGGACATAACTAAAACAATTGGAACTTATCTACAAAAGATATAAATATATTAAATGAATCTAATTTATTTATTAATTTGATTTTTGAGTTATGAAGTATTATATTAGAGGTTTGAGATCTTATATATATACACTATTTTAAAAATTCCGAATAGGACTGCTCGGGGGTTATTTTGAGGGGTTAGCATCCGACTTTATGTTTTTAAGGCGTTACCAGGTGTTAGATTTGTCGCTTAGATATTTCGTAAGCCGATTTTTCCACCTAGGCGTCGCTTAGACGCATTTTTCAATATGCTGATATTTTGAATAATGATATAATGATAGTGGAGTTTTTAATCATTAGCTCAATTTATAAAATTATTATACATTATAGTGCCTTCATAATAAAAGTCTTATTTTAAGTATCAAATCCAGAAATAATGTGTTTCAAATCCCAGAACAATATAAAACATTTAATATACTTTAGTTCAAATAAAACATTTGAAAATATGTTTTCAACAAAAAAATTTATTGCGTGAAAATTAACAAATATATTATGATTTTTTTAATTTTATTTTTATCTTAAATGTCTATTATTACTGTTTATAATATATATTCATGTTATAATTCTTTATTGAATTGGATTTATAATCTTTATATATTTATCTTAAATGTCTAAAGACTATAATGTCAATTCATGAGTAGTTTAATTGTTGATATTGAATTTGTAACCTCTAAAAGTCTCCTGGAGATATCAGTTTCGAATCATATCTGAGGCGAAGTGAAGATTTTGAACCTTTCTTGGAAAAAATATGAAGCAACTCAATAGCATAAGTATTATAAATTTAAGTAGATGTCTACATTGCAATAATTCAATATATATGTGTATATATAAAGTTTAAAAAAAAAGTATAATTCAAGTTTGTATTCATATGTATAAACAAAGTTTTTCATATATTCATTGATTCTTACTATAATTTTTCAATTCATTTCATATCTACTCATTAGGAGAAATAATTAAACAATCCAATAAAAAATGTACCGCTGCAATGGAAATAGTTTACGTTGGAAAATTTCAAGGAATGAAAGCATTGTATTCTAATACGCAAGCTAGATTGTATATTAAACGGAAACCGCATCGTTGCAAAACAAATTTTACAAGGAAATTCAGTTGCAGTTCCCTTGCACATTCCAGATTTTTTGTAACGTGGTCTTTGTTGTTTGCAAGTTGATTGAGAATAAATAAAAATTAATAAATTAAATGTGTTTGATTGACTACACTTGATGTATACGTACAAATATTAGTCTACATGCAAAGTTAAAAGGAGTCTTAATTTATTAGTGGAATGAATACTAATAATTTATTAGTGGATTGAATACTAATATGTACTAATATTAGAGAAACTCATAAACATATAGGAATAACTTTATTAGTGGAATGAATACTGATAATTTTTTGCCCATATCAACATTAAATTTTTTAACTAATCCACTAAAAAGATTAGAAATAACTAAATGAGCTAGGAGATAGATAAAGTTTATATAAATGAAATAATTTATATGTAAAATTGATAAGGTTTATTGGAATTGCAGTTTTTCTATCAGCCCGGAACTGGCAAACAGTTCCGATCACTCAAAGAGGTGTGGAAACATATAAAGCAAATATCAGATCAACCTACTGTTATTGAGCCTGAAAACAAGGTAAAATAACTAAGTTTTCATATATTTAAGCTTAAATTCCCATCAGTAAATGAATACATGTGCATGTAAGATTGGCTTAAGTATAATGTATATATGCAAAAGGTGCCATATCCATGGACTCAAATGAAAAGGAAAAACAAGAGAAAGAGAGGGATTCAGCGTCAACCACAGCTACAAACACAGCCCGAGCCCGATCCCGAGCTTGAGCCCTTTGACGACAACAATCCACCGGACTCCGTTACTTGGTGCCTTGTAGATGCTGAAAATGACGTGTGGCTTCCACAAGTCGCCAATGCAGAGAAATACAAACAGCAATGGGAGAAGGCCTTTTTCGGTATCACTGCCAATCCTAATGCTGATCCTAGTGAACCTAGTCAGGTATTTTATCATGCATCTTTTCTTATTTATTTTGTTTAAAAATGATTCAATTCATTTGATCACAAAGTCTAGGAGTTAAATAAATTGATGGACTGATCAATATCAAAACCTTATAAGGTTGAAGGATTTGAAATGAGTTTCATATTTTATGTAACTTCAGTGGACAATAATATTTTATTTTTATTCAATACTGAAAAATGGATCATATCATGCAATTTAAAATGCAGGTTTTTTCAACAAGTGGAAGCGGGGACGAATCTGAAGAGGCTGATGGAGAGACTAAATAAACATTGTAACTTATAAGTCAAAATATATAAGTTTGTTTTTAAACAGTTTATAAACATCAAATATTTGATCAAGTAAAAGACAAATATATCTCCATTTAATCTTACATGCAAATGTTTTTCTTTTCCTTTTTATCTATTCTTTTGAGTCGTTTCAACAACTCATAAGCTTCTTAAAACCATATAGAAACATTTTTCAGCTAAAAAACGGTCAATTTTTACTGAGGTGAAAAAATACAACGCACACTTGCCCTCTGATTTTCAATTTTAATATCCCATTCTTAATCATCCAATCATTAACAATACTCAAGCATCTATAAATTCTAACCATCCTCCATTAATTTCCCATTTTTTCTTGAACTTCTATCTATTATCTTTTGTTTAGTATATCTTATAATCTCTAATATATTCGAGACTTTGAATCTTGGTACTCTTCATCGTTATTTTGTTTTCTTAGAAAGTAACCAGTAAATTATTTGAATATGTAAGTTCTTACACTTGTTTTATAGGGTCCATTTTTGAATTTTCGCTCACGGCTCCAAAAATTTTCAGGATGCTCCACCAAACATTTCGACACATCAGGGTAGAAATTTGACATGTAGTTCCTATCTTTAGGAAAAAAAGAATTGACAAACTTAGAATTTTAGCATGTAGGCTAAATCAAGACTAGAGAAAACAGTAAAGAGCCATGACACAAACTCTTAAAAAGAAAACAATAACCTAAATCAAGTAAAATACTGAAACCTTCGCCCATAGGAACCACAGCCTTCTCTCAAAAGACCTCCCTCCAATCGTGTCAGTAACAAGCTCCAACCAATTCCGATCACACGCCAAGAAAGCTTCAACAGAGAATTAGAACACACAGTGAAGAAGGAAGAAGAAACTTAAAGCAGTTAGGGTTTTCTTTTTGATAGAAAAGAGTGACTTACAGAAAAACACAGGAGAGAATAAGAGAGATTTATATAGGCTAAGTTGGTTTTGGGTTGGTTAGATTAGAATAGGGGTCAAAGGGCCTGGGTTATTTAGAAATCAAAAGATGGGCTTAGGCACAGGACTGAGGTTTAATCAAGAGATGCTATAGCGAACAATACTGAGGAGTTAAAATGCCAATGAAATACAAGCTCCTTCACCACTAGAAACCTATTTGGAGCAGAAAGAAATTTATTTGAAAGGAAAAAGTAGGATTCACTGGCTAAAAGAAGGGGATACCAATTTTTACCAAGGTCGTAAATCTTCTGTCGGGATAAATGCCGTAGTTATAAATGGTGTTCTTTCAACGGACGGGGCTGCTATCACGAATCATATTCTGAATTATTATTCTAATTTATTTCAGAATAGTAGTCGCACTCCGGTCGATCTTAGTCTGGTTTGAACTGTAATTTCGGGTTTGGTGACTGATGCGGACAATACTATGCTCACTATTTGGCCTTCTAATTAATGATAAGATCAAAGTTACAATGTTTGCTATGGATTCTCACCAGTTCTTTTGGAACATTGTCGGAGGGACGTATGTCGGGTGGTCCCTGGTTTCTTTAAGAATGTATTATCACTCTGGGCCTTCATTCAAGCTTAATGACCTTATTTCCTAAGAAGGAAGGGGCTATTTGTTGTATAACATGAAGTCTAAACAAAGAAAGATGAAAAGAAAAGGAAGATATGTATTTTATTGATAATCATTGTACTATTTGTACATGAAATCTAAGTAAAAGAGAAATAAAATAATTTGAAATAGTGACCACATGATTTCTTTCCAATAACAACGTAAAAGATCAATCCTTTACACAACATTTTAAAAATATAAATATGAAATTTTTCCTTTCCTCGAAATGAAAATAAAAACAAAAAATCAAGAGAACCTCACACTTTCAAATATTTAATAATTGTAATATGAAAATAAATTTTCCATAATTCAAAACTCATAGGTGTCTCCTAAATTTATTCAGCTCAAATATCACATTTTTCAATTTGAAAACTCTGATATTTTCAATCATGTTTTCTCTCAAAACAAAAAATGTATAAGCAAAATAAAAGACAATGCAAAAGTATAAATTAAATCAACACTTGAGGTTCCATAGTCAGGACCATTTATCCAGCGCATAAGTGTTCAAGAAAATAATTATATGGTGAAGAATTACCTCATTAAAAGATCGTTGTAGTAAAAAACGCCATATATGAAAATTGATAACCATACGTAATCTGCAATTGAAGTAACTTATCCAAAATATAAGGTTGATAACCCAAAGTTAATTATAGCTTCTCCGAATCGAAGTTGCGAGCATGTAATTAGCCATTTCTGTCATTCATATAATAAACACCGTTATAATAATAGAATACAACTTTGGCACCACGACGCAAAACATCATTAAGCCATTCCATTGCAACAGCACTGCCCTCCTCATATATCATTCATCAATGAATTACAAGCCACAACCCAAAGAATACAATAAAAGTAAATAAACCCAAATTAATAAATTCTCACTCACACTACTCTTAATACAAGTATCTAGCTCATAAACGAACCTGGTGGGCATCCGAGAAGGTTAATATAGACGTCAAAACCAATCTAGGTGAATAGCAGCTCTAGTTTAGCAGAATGGAGCAGTTTGGATGGGATGAAGGGAATGCCAATCTAGGTGATTTGGTCTAATGCTTGGTCTTTGAAGAGAAGCATAGCTATTGATTCTATGTCTTCCTCGTGGCATGTATAATTTGTGAATCAAGTTTGACTTGTCTAGACTTGTACCAAAACGACAAAATCATTTGCCTCCTTATGAGTTATTCTTAATTTCCTTGGACAAGATTATATTCAGAGATCAGGATTAGAAATTTATAAAGAACAGAAGGGTTAGAATCAGTTAAAGAGAAGTGGAAGAGAATAATATATACTATAATTCATTGATCATTAACTTCCAAATTAACATAACCACTAGCACATTAAGGATAGATATGGCTAATTACCATTATTCTACAACATTGATAAACTGTTAAAAAGCAGCAACCCAAATAAAAAAATAGCAATAACTAACTTCTATTTAGCTGACCCTTTCTTCTTCCTCAGCTACTTGACACAATTGCTGAGCACAACTCGTTTTCCTGAAATCAAAGTAACAATCAATTAAATTTATTCAATTTGGAAGAAGTAGAGCTTAATTAAATTTAAAACATACCATTAGTTAATTTCATTTCAAAATATTTGCCTAATCATAGCTGCTTAGTACTTGATCCTCATCCATATATCCGAACTCCCAAATAAGTACTTTTGATCAAATGCAATTCCTTCACCACATCTCTCATCTTCTGTCTTTCTTTTGGATTCTGTGTTGAGCACTTCAATCCAACTTTAAATATTGAAACAAAGCTATCCTCTAGTTTACCTTTGCGATTATTAATTGACGGGCCAGCAGTTGTTCTTGCTTGTTGGTGTTCTGTTTCTCCGGATAGCATACTCGGGTCCATCAGCTCCCAAAGTGCTTGCGGAGATGCATTCTTCACATAGTCTTGGAGATTTAACCCGTTTTCAAATATTTCATGCGTCGGTTTTTTTCCTGAGAATAACTCGAGTAAAATTATCCCAAAACTGTACACATCCCCTTCTTTTGATGCCATTCCTCCCATTCCATACTCTGTTTATTAAGTACAAAGGAAAAATCATCACTGCAAGCTTTGAACTCGGTTTAGACAGCAGATTAACAACAATCACATGTATGTTTGATTATTTTAATGTTGTTCTCCATAAACTTTGAACTCTTCAGTTAGAACTTGTGAAGAAAAAATATTTGAAGGATTTGTAAAAAAAACTAGTATCAAACTTTTACCGGGTGGAGCATAGCCGATAGTCCCCTTCATTCCAGTTGAGCTTATTTGGCTTTGGGATCCATCATTGACGTCAAAGAAAATTTTCGCCAACCCAAAATCACTTAAATGACCAACAAATATATCATCAAGAAGAATGTTGCTCCGCTTCAAGTCGCGATGAATGATTAAATCTTCACAAAGTTCATGAAGATAATGCAATGCAGATGCTACATCAATTACGATATTCAACATTTGAATAAAGTTTAAGCTTCTAGGCTGATTCTCTTTGTTACGGCCATGACCCAACCACCTGTCTAGGCTTCCGTTCTCCATGAATTCAAAAATTAGTGCTTTGAATTCGTTACCTGCATAATCCAAGCTAGAACAATATGTCAGTAGCTTCACAAGATTACGATGCCGAACACTCCTTAGGGCTTTACATTCTGCCATGAAACTCTTAGAAGCTCCATTTTCATCAAGTTTTAGCACCTTGATAGCAACATATCTTTCCACTTGATTTAGAAATCCTTTGTACACGACACCATAGGTGCCTGATCCAATCAAATTATCGGAAGAAAATCCATTTGTTGCCTGATGAAGATCCCGATAACATACCTCAACATGATGATCTCTCAATAACGATGGTCCTGCATCATTGTATTGTTCTGGTTTCCTCTTGTAATAAATGACAAGAATGGCTAACACCAAAAGAACATACAAAGAAGCACTTGCTGTTATGGCGGCTAACTTTTGAGCACGATGCTTTTTTTTATGTGTTTCCTCAATTAAGCATTTTGGCAGTCCCAGTTCGGGTAGCCCACCACAAATTTTTTCATTTCCAACCACTGAAAACAAGCTGACATTGTTGAAAATCCCTCTTGCTGGAACTTCACCTTCAAGATCATTGAAAGAAAGATTCAAATATAGTGTAAATGAAAGATTTTGCAAATCTGGTGGAATTTCCCCTGACAGATTGTTTCATGAAAGATCCAATTCCTGAAGGCCTTTCAAAGATGAAAAAGATGAAGGAATTGATCCTTGAAAAGAATTTCCTTGCAGATATAGATACTCTAGGCTCAAACATTCACCAATAGATCTAGGAATTTCACCAGAAAGTCTGTTTTCAGAAACATCAATTAGATTTGTACTTATTAGCTTCCCAATCTCTTCCGGAAGGTGTCCAGTGAAGAAATTTCCTGATAGGTCGATCTTCATTATATAGGTTGGAAGGAGAAAAGGTATAGTTCCATTAAGACGATTATCTGAAATGTACAGTCTCTGCAAGCTCTTGGAATTCTTAATACTATCCGGAATACTTCCTTCAAGTGAATTAGAGGATAGGCTAGCAAAATACAGGTTAGTGAGATTGCCAATGGAGGAAGGAATAGGACCTGACAATCTATTATGTGAGACCATAAGTATTTGCAGATTTCGTAACTTGCCAAGACTAGAGGGAATCGTACCCATGAGAAAGTTATGATGGAAGGATAGCGCAATCAATTCGGAAAGGTTCTCTATAGTGGTGGGAATCAATCCTGTTATTTGGTTAGATGACATGTCAAATATTCTGAGTTGTGTGGATAAATTGCCTATGAAATTGGGTAAAGCACCACCAAAATCGTTTGAAGATAAACCAAGATTTACAAGGCTGGTACAGTTTGTGAGAGATGCAAGGAAGGTCCAGCCATTTTCAGAACCACCTTCTAAAGCATTTTCACCTAAATTTAACCACCTCAAATTCTTTAGATTCCCTAGTGTTGGAACTTGACCAACCAACTTATTTTGCTGCACGTCAAGTATTTCAAGATGCGTAACATTGCATAATGATTTCGGAATTGAGCCTGAGAAAAGATTTCCACCCATTGAAAGGAATAGCATATTTGGAAGGGTGGCGCCAATATTATATGGCAGATGCCCTTCGAATCGGTTCCCTGCCAATCCGAGTTCCTGAAGTGTCGTTATGTTAAACAGAGATGGAGGAATAGTGCCTGACATATGATTGATTCCGACAGAAAAAAAGTTCAATTTTTTTAATCTGCTCAAGTCATCAGGAACATTTCCTACCAAATTATTCTCTGCTAATGCCAAGATGACCAGAGATGAAAGGTTTCCGATGGAAACTGGAATTTCTCCAGTGATATTGTTCGCCGCAAGTTCAAAGACTCGCAGATTTGATAAACTGCCAAGCCCTTTTGGAATTTGTCCTAATAGACTATTGAAATGTAGAACAATTCTCCTGAGTCGAGAGCATCGGCTCAAATTTGCTGGAATTTCACCTTGCAGTGAGTTATTTCCCAGAAGTAAATGTTGCAGCCGAAACAGCTTACCGATTTCTGATGGAATTTGGCCATGTAAGCTGTTGTTCGTAAGATTAAGAGTTGTAAGGAAACTTAAGTTGCCAACATGGGGTGACAACTGATAGACTATTCAAGAATGTATTGATTTGTTTTCCTAGTTTGTATATGTTTCCTGTTTTGTATAGACTTCTAGTTTAGTGATATTGCCTATATTGTAAATCATATTTATATATGTGAATATATGACTAACTCTGCACGTATTGTGTATGAGTCAATTCCTTCTACCCTAATTCTATTTTTCATGGTAATCAGAGCCAATTAAGGCATAGCTGCCGCCAAACGCTTATTTTTTTTCAACGTTAACATGACCACCGATCCCCCAGTCACCTCTTCTTCTTCGCTGGCTCTCTCTACTGATCTTGCTCCTGCTGCTGCTCCTTCTATTACACATCAACTTCCTCTTAAAGTTGACTCTTCGAATTTTATCCTATGGAAAACTCTTCTGGTTCCAATGTTAGCCGACTGCGGCCCAGTTAAATTCATCGATGGCACTGCTGCCATTCCAGCTGAGGTGTTGGAAAATAATGTCCTCAATCCCTCGTATCAACAGTGGAAACGTCAGGATCAACAAGTATTGAGTTGGGTTTGAATTCTGTCTCGCCTTCCCTCTTACCACATGTAGTCGGTGTCAAAACAGCTCGTGAAGCTTGGGTCAAGTTGGAGACCACGTATGCGTCAGGTTCTCGTGCTCAAGTTCATGATCTTAAGCAACAATTACATTCTCTTCAGAAATGTACTGAAACGATTTCTAAATATATGCATCGTGCCAAATCTATTTCAGATAGATTAATTTCTTTACAATACAATGTCCCGGATGATGATTTGATTGATGCTATTTTGGATGGATTAAATGGTGTACATAGTCCGTATCGTGATTTTTGTCGAGCCTTAGAGGCTCATATGACTGCCATATCATTTGACGATTTATTTGGTTTACTGCTATCTGAGGAACGACAATTAAAGAAAGATAAAAGCCCAGTTGGGGATGTCAATCAAATCTCAGCGCATTATACACGTACTCAGACCAACAGAGGACGTGGAAGGGGCCGTGGTCGCCACACAAACAACTCGTATCAACGCGGACCAAGTGGCAGTTTTGTACAACCATGGGACACACACCAGCAGCATAGTGGACAATCATCGTCTTGGCCAAATACCAGTCCAGGTATTCTGCCAACTCCACCGCCATATCAGTCATTCACTCAACCGTCTTCTTTGGAGAGCCCTACTCTAGTTTGTCATAATTGCAAGGGATTGGGTCACTATGCCCGTCAATGTCCATCTCCTCGCCTTAATAACCGCCAACCAAGCCCGTCTCCTTCTTCCCACTTTACCTCTCTTCAGCAACAAGACCAAAATTGGATCATGGATAGTGGAGCTACACATCATCTAACTAATGATTTGGGAAATCTTCATCTTCACTCAGAGTATTCCGGACCAGAAGAAGTCCAATTAGGTAATGGTTCTAAACTTCCTATTCGTCATGTTGGTTCGTCTCTTCTCCCTAATACCTCTTTACAATTACAGCAGTTGTTACATGTCCCTACCTCTAAATCTAATTTGCTCTCTGTTAGTGCTCTTACAAATTCTAATAATATATCTGTGGAGTTTTTTAACAAGTTTTTTGTTGTGAAGGACCTAACTTCCAAACAGGTGATACTTCGAGGCCAGAATAAAGATGGTCTATATACTCTTGCCTCTCCTTTGTTGGGTCCTGTTCGTTCTCATTCTACATCACTCGCTTTATGGCACGAGAGACTTGGTCACCCCTCCTTCCCAGTTGTTTCGCGCATTCTTCGTCAACATAATATTCCTGTGTCAGGTCGTCTAGCTAGTCAGTCTTTATGTCATGATTGTTCTGTTAGTAAGAGTCATCGTTTACCTTTTTCTGTTTCCGAGTCTGTTGTTTCAGGACCATTGGATTTGATTTGTACGGATTTTTGGGGACCACCTCCCGTTCAATCTTATGATGGTTATTCTTACTATATTTTATTCTATGATCATTATAGCAAATATTGTTGGGTTTATTTTTTGGATCACAAGTCTGATGCTCTTTCCACTTTTATTCAATTCCACATTACAGTTGAAAAATACTTTGGACGTCCAATTAAGTGTCTCCAAACTGATGGGGGTAGTGAGTATAAATCGATTCAAAAGTATTTGACCACTCATGGCATTCAGTTTCGGATATCATGTCCTTATACCCCGGAACAAAATGGTAATGCTGAGAGAAAGCATCGTCACATTGTTGAAACTGGTCTTGCATTACTTCATCGAGCAAATCTACCTATGGTTTTTTGGTCATATGCCTTTGATACTGCTACTTTTCTTATCAATCGTATGCTATCGAGGGTGCTTGATTTTGATACTTCTTTTCATCGTTTGTTTAATGAGCTTCCTGATTATTCTATGTTACGTGTTTTTGGTTGTCTATGTTATCCATGGTTGCGTCCTTATACATATAACAAATTAAATTTTCGGTCTCGTCATTGCATTTTTGTTGGTTACAGTCGTCTCCATAAAGGTTATAGGTGTTTTAAACCCTCTTCCAATAAATTTTTTGTCTTACGTCATGTTGTGTTTGATGAACATGTTTTCCCTTATCAAGATCTTGTGCGACCCCTTATCCATGATCAAATATGTTCACCGGAAGCTCCTACAATAACTATACGACCCGTCCAAACACAAACCGCCTCACCCAACTATCTAGTCCAGCCTGGCCAACCCGTTGTTCCATCGTCCGCACAACACGCCTCACCAAGTCAACCAGAACCGACAACTCCTATCTCGTCTACTATAAACCTTCCTTCACCCGACTCTTCCCCTGCTAATGAAAAACAAAAGTATGGCTCTCTGAAGGAAATTTATCAAAAACGTACAACTTCCCGTCCTATCACTCGTAAATCAGGTCCCCGTGCTTTACTAAATCACGTGAATACTGTGGAACCAACGTGTCACTCTGAGGCTATAAAATATGAACATTGGCGCTCGGCTATGTGTGATGAATTTTACACCCTTATACGTAATTGTACTTGGGAACTTGTTCCGCCTCATCAGGCCTCGAATGTTATTGGCTGCAAATGGGTTTTTAAAACCAAACTTCATCCAAACGGTTCGATTGATAGGCATAAACCCTGCCTTGTTGCTAAGGTTTTTCATCGATGACCTAGAATGGATTTTTCAGACACCTTCAGCCCGGTTATTAAGCCCATGACTATTCACCTATTGTTGTCATTAGATATGTCTCATTCTTGGTCTATTTCTCACCTGGATGTATCCAATGCCTTTTTACACGGTGATCTTGATACTCCAGTCTTCATGACTCAGCCACCTGGTTTTGTTGACAAAATGTGCCCGGATTATGTATGCAAGTTACGCAAGTCTTTGTACGGGTTGAAACAATCACCCCGGATGTGGCATCAAAAGTTGACTAGCTCTCTTCTAGCTTTTGGTTTTCGTTGTTCCCGGGCGGATATT
>CAOJBI010985618.1:0-11963 GCA_948277035.1 Euphorbia corollata | reverse complement strand
TTTTTAATCGCGTCGAAGTGCTGCCCGATTAAATTTCAACTTTAATTAAAAATTAATTGAGTTACTCTGGATTTGAGGAGCGGTACAAAGGCAAACAAGGTATAATTCTCTTTACCCTTTTCCTCTACATTCTCTTCATCTCTATTCCTAAAGGAACATTCTTTTCATCTACATTCACTTCATCTGTGTTCCAAAAGGAACATTCTTTTCATCAAAAATTGGTCAATTAAGGAAATCCTAAATTGGGATTAAATAATCAATCAATCTTTTGGCCTAAAGCCACTCAACTTTCGACATAAAGTCGTTCTTTTTCAAATCAAACCCTAAAATGAATTTAGGTACATTCATAAGCCTTCAAGAGAAGCATCACGATTAATCAATCTTCGACATAAAGTCGCTTCCACTTCAACTAAACCCTAAAATGGATTTAGGAGCATTCATAAGCCTTCAAAGGAAGCATTCAAACATTCATAAGCCTTCAAAAGAAGCATCCATACTTAAAGTCTATAAACTAATTTGGAAAAGTCTAACATTCATAAGCCTTCAAAAGAAGCATTCATACTTAAAGTCTATAAACTAATTTGGTAAAATAAACCCAACTCGGCTAAAATAGCATTCATTCATGCATAAAAGCATCATTTGCCTTTCAATAGGCATTCTTTCGAACTACATTGACTTTGATTTCCCTATTCAACATGGGATATGTAGGCCAATCTGTAATTAATTACAGGTTTCAAGTCAAATAACCAAAAAAAGCATATTTTCACCTGCATTATAGTCCAAAACATAAGTCTTGACATGTTCCCCGAACCCATCTCTGGTTTAAATTTTTAGGGTTTTCTTAATTAACCTGTAAAAATTTAATTAAGTGGCGACTCCATAACATTCAGGCTTTGTTAGAGGTCTATCTTGGTACAAAACCGGTGAACCTGTTTCACACCAGTTACCTCAACTGAACTCTTTACGTGGCAGCACTAGTTGATATAACTATATTGTTCTTTACGCTCCCATTCTGATAAAAGCAAAAGATATCACAACTACACAATAACTCTACTGTCCCATTCTTACAAAAAAAATGCATTAACTTACCTGCAAACAAGTCCAACCAGATTTTTTAGAAATGTAAACACCATACCCACTTTTGGTGCTCTTTGGAGGTATATGCATTTTCTTCGAAATGACAAACTATAAAATAAATGACAGTAAGTAAGACCAATGAGAGTAAGTGCAAATATGAATTTCACCAGACAATAATAAAAAATTGAACAACCAACTGAACAACTAACTATGATGCATTAAATGATCTACACTAGACAGCCATAAAGTAAAGCAAATAGCTATTTAATGTCATACAAATTTAGTACTCCACAGTAACAAATTAAAGCTAATGGAATTGAAAATGAAAATTTCATACCTTTGAAGCACTCACACTTGATGGTTTTCTCTTTTTTCTTGACATGCCTACTTCTGTAGAGGGTACATTAGTGGAATTAGCAGTTCCAACCTTTTCACTATGAGAATCGACTGATGCATTTGAAGGCTGAACATTAACAACAAAACAATGCACTAAAATAAATTAGAATCCAACATAGTTTTCATTATTAAGAAACTTCAGTAAGACAGTCCTTTAAGCTAATGAGTCCCTCTTACCATTTTCCCAAATTATTTTCAACAATTTCCACATGGCATTGTCTGAGCAGCACAAAGTGGGTTGTCCCTACTTTGATTAGAAAACTCCATTAAACTAAATAATTATTTTAGTTGAGAATCCATATATAAATGTCATTTGTTATACCTTACAAATATTAAACTCGTAAAAACCATCTTTTCAATCTTATAATTCCAAATATTAAATTAGCAAATGGAACCCTTAACCTTCCCTATATAAACTAATTTATGTAGCATTCATTACAAAATACCCACAACCTTATATCTCATATAACTTCTTAAAGAAATAAAATACCTGTGAACTTGAATCTGCCTTTCTCTTTGCACATCCCCTCTTGTTATGGTTTTCCCCATTGCAATAAGAACAATGCACTTGACATCCTGCCTTGCTGATTTTTCCATGCTTTTTCAACTCATCTACTGGCTTCCTTCTATTCCTCTTAGGTCTTCCTGAAAGTGGCTTAACTAACGGTGCTTCTACTTTCAGATTTGAACTCTCAGGAATTACATTTAAATTGGGCATTGGTTGAAGGAAATGTTGGTATGCTTTTAAGTAGGTTTCCTTATAATACCATTTCTCAACATATTTCAATGGATCTAACCCCTTCTTATGCATTGCAGCAATACCATGCCTTTCAAGGCCCAATCTCTACAACTACACTGCTTATTACTTAAATGGACTACATGACGATATTTTCCCTCTTTGACTTCATAGCCACTGTCCCTATTCCACTCGATACTACATTTCATTGCCCTAGATGTGTTTTGCTCTAAGACCCTATATGCGATAAGAGAGATGTCAGTTATCCATGTATCTGCAAACATTATCATCTCTACATGCCTAGTCATAACTTGAACTCTAATTTGCTCCAACATTTTAATAATTGACTTATGCCTAGCAACAAAGAATCCATGAGTTAAAGGTCTTTGAAAAATTATTATCCACAATATCACAACAAGAGTCTGTATTGAAATAGATTATGCACCATCTCTCAACATTATACTGAAGTAAGTCTTCAGTAACTTGCCTACCCCCTAGCTTGCTCAACTCATCTAGATTATCTTTCAATTCATTCTCGAATATAGATTTAGCACATCTTCAGAAAGCTTACTCATTTCCACCTCTTAGCCCAGTTAGCAAGAATATGCCTAGCACATTACCTTTGCTCAGCCTCGAGCAACATATCTGTAGTTGCTCTCTCTAGTCCTTATAACATTTATTTAGAGAAACTAATCATAGTTTGTTCACAGTATAAACTAATCACAGTTTAATCTATACAGAAGCTAACACAATTTAATTTACTAGAGAAACAAATCATAGTTTACTCACTAAATAATCACTAACACAATTTGTACTAACACAGTGAACAAACTCACTCAATAATCACTAACACAGTTTACTGACTAAATAATCACTAACACAGTTCACTCATTAACACAGTTTACTCATTAACACAATTTAATTCACTAACACAAACTAATCACAGTATATTCACTAACACAGTTGACTCATTAACGCAGTTCACTAACACAGACTAATGATACTTTGATCATAGTATACTGACCAAGACAGTTTACTCATTAACATAGTTCACTAACACAATCAATCATAGTTTGTTATATGTCAAAAACCAAATCCCACGTTACAGAAACTAATTACATAAAATTAATTGAACAAATTATTGACATACCTTTTGCATATCAGTAACCACATTCAAATCTTCTCCCTTCTCCAGATCTAGGTCATCTCTCACTTTCTCCATCGCCCCTTTTGGAAAACATCCATAAAAACTTATGCACTTCCTATAGGCTTTCTTGAATCCCTCCTTCATGGCAGAAAAGTAAACATACATGCCTTTAAAAATGTGCTTTCTAGGCTCCTCATCTTCAATGTTAACATCTACAATGCAAGTGCTCCCAGGATTTGTCTCCAAAATGCAATCCCTATAATCGTACAACTTATTGAATTCCTAGGTATAATCTCCAATCAACTCTTTAACAACTCTCTTCCTAGCTCTTATGCACACAGTTTTGCCATCATAAACCTCTAGCTTGTTCTTCAGCAGTTCTTGCATTTTCCAAATTTTGATATTTGGATTCTCAGTGATGAATAATTCCTTTAAAAATCTTGCAATGAAAACTGAATTGCAGAGATTATTTTTACTCTGTCTCTCACACCTGTGCACTGGATGATAGTTTTTCACTTTGAAATCCCCACTTCTTTTATCAATACTTGCATACAGAAGCCAAGGACACTAGTTATCCTCCTTATCAACATATGAACACCTAACTCTCACCTTGCTATGATCATTTTTCTTGAAGTATACTTGAACCCTCTTTTAACTGCATAATAAATCAACACTTTCCGAAATTGGTAAACACTCTTAAATGTCATACCCAGCTTGAAAAGGGCTTAACACAGTTAGGATCAGAGTGTACCATACTCTTTATCCTTCTATGTTCACATTCATCATCTTGATCTGAGTCAAAACTATCCACATCTGAACTACCAATGTATTCCTCATCCCCAGCTACAAGACCATCAAACCGGTTTCCACAATTTACATAGTTTTCCAAGCCTTTATCTACACCTACTATTCCTAGCTTCACACATCCTTCCTCTACAACTTTGCTCCTCCTTTTGAAGCTTTCCAACCTTTCTTTCCTTCCTTCTCTAACTGATACGAACTCTACATCTACTTCCACATTAGTATCATCAGCATCTTCTATTTCAGCATAAAAAGCCTCATCATCTGTTTCATTGCATTCAGATTAATCATCAGATTCAGTCCCAGCTGCGTCTGCAAGTTGAGCTTCATCACAAACTGTTTTCTTGTATCACACATGATGGTTTACTTGAAGTAGCTTTATCATTATGTAGAGCAGGATTCACTTCAACACTAACTGCTGCATCCTCATTCACTTCTTGTTGTTTGCTTACAGAAGCATCTTCTTTTGGCTCTCTTTTTATACTCATATCAGCAACTTCCGATATTGTTGCCCTAGCAATATGTCCATTTCATCCTCCTCTACTCTTGCCCATTTTGATGTGTCATCCATTGGGGAGTCCTCGTAGATCACTGCATCCTCATCAATTCCTATTTGATTACCATAATTCCTAACATCCAAATCAGTTGCCAACTCAAGGAACTTTCCACTATTTTGACATTTCACTTATAATGGGCCACAAGCAACATAGCCTAATTCCAATATGGCCCATAAAAATTCTAACATGTTGAGTTTATCCTCTTCAAACCATTGTTCTTATTCAGTAGTCCCTCCATCATAGACAAGTTCCCCATCCTTTTTAACAATTATCCCTCCATGACTAAAACAAAATGAAACCTCCATCCTTTTCATTATCTCTGTTTAAATCACCAGTAAACAAAAACGACACATTCAACAACCTAAACAACTTCTCTCGCATGAGTTTAACCATATTATACAACAAATATACAAAAAATATGCATTTGAACTTGTATTTTAACCATTCGAATTAACAAGATCGATGCATTGAACTCCATTTATCAATAATTATGCTATACGAATTACAACTATTACTCCATTTATCAATACTTAATGCATTTCTAAAACAAAAAACGGATATCAGCCATTGAATCCATTTTGCCCCAAAATATTTTCACTTGCATTGCAGAATAAATGACACTCAAATGTACATACCTATTATCTTCTGTCAATTTCAAACGAACCAAGTACTCTAGTGAAGAGAGGAACAAGCGATTCAGCAATTCCCGTCTCGAGCGAAGAGAGGTACAATCTCTACTCATCTTTCAAATGGGTATTTGATTGAGATGAACAAAGAACTTCAAATTTCAGACGAAGAAGAAGAAAAAGGAATGAGTATTTGATTGAACATGTGGGTTAACTTTTAAGTTTAATTTGATTTTAATTAATTTATAAGAAGTGATGACGTGGCTAATGACTTGTTCGTAAGTTTCTAACATTTTTACCACCTATGCGCACGTGATTTACACTTCATGGGATGAGACTGGCCAGCTCTGTTTTTGGGGGGTTATGTTAATCACTTTTGCCAACATTGGGGGTCAAAGTGTCAATATTGAAAGTTTGGGGTGGCGGAGAGCGTTTCAGGCCAGCTTGGGGGGCTCCTTTGTAAATTAACCTTCATTCGACGAAATATATTAATACAATTTCTAAGTTTGGTTGATTATTTTTTTAAGAGCAATTTGTAAATGCGGGATTCGAACCTGATCAATTCATCTATTTGTAATAACTTTGTATTATAAATATATTTTATATTTTCATATGTTTTGTATTTTAGGCATTATTATCTCCCTCTGTTAATTATAAAATATTTTCTTTCAAAATTATTGATGTTACATGTATTTTTATTGACAACATAATAAAGAAATACAGATCTAGAAAGATAAAAGTTATTTTTTCAAGGTATGAAATAATATATTTTGTCTAATAGATTTTTAAAATTAAAATGAAAGTTTTGAAAATGCAGATTAATAGAAGAAGCAAAAAGCAAGAAAAGATAAAGAACATCACCCTTGTTACTTTGAAATTTAAAAAGAAAATGACAAATATTTCCAGAGATTCAAGGACCAAAACAGCTGCGCTTATATTGTTGCTTTCTCCACATCATATCCAAAATTTTAGATTTTCAATCCCCACATTATAACATATTTATTCTCATTTTGTGTATTAATTTTAATTAATAAATTATATATTTATTTCAAGTAGATGTTTATTCTTCATTTTGTAACTTGTCTCTTTCTTTTTCTTCGTTCAATGATTTAATAGGACTCATGTCTGTGTTTTTATTTAAAAAGTGATGAAAATCGAATAAAATAAACGAATTAAACCCGAATTCGTACCTTATTTTGTTGCCCGGATCCGATAATTAATGCGAGGTCGAGAACGTATCACAGTGTATCGGACTACGAACTATTGCCACGACTTCGACAAGATTCCGGTGTTGATTGAGCGATTTCCGATCGATCGGAAATTAAATTTGGAAAATGGAAATGATTATTTATACAAAATATAAATATGTATATCTGGAAACAGAATCCTCTTCTATGCATGCCAACGTTTTTTTTTTATATTACTGTGCATATATATATATACACACACGGTATTTATCTATTCCAAATGGCATAACTTTTGGCTTTTTGGCAAATTCTTTTATGGTCCTTGAACTTTCAATTATTTACGCTTAATTCTTGAAAGTTCTATAACTTAACAATTTAGTCCAAATAACTAAATTGGATAGGATCCTTTGACCCAATTGACCCGATCACGGGCGGACCCATTATTTCCAACAAAAAGAAAAGTTCATTAACGTTTGTACTAATACATAAATATCTTTGTAGGTTTTGACAATACAATATATACATTTTTATATTTTATTTTCATCAAAACACAATATTTTCCGTTAGATTTTTTCACTTTAATTTCCGTCCACATAAATAAGCATGCTGACAAAATTATCCATGTCTTCGTTGCAGCGAAATGAAGGTAATTCTTTTTTTTTTTTAATCTGGAAATCATGACACAGGATACGCGGTCTTTAGTTTTATAATAGATCACATAAGGTGCATGGCATATCTTTGGTTGATCCTTTTTCTTGGTCTTTGATTGCAGGAGCTCATCATATGGCCCCATGTCATCAAATTGACTGGAATCTTGCGCGCAACCAATGTTTCTATGTTCACCAATACCATTTACATTTATACTTGCGTTAGTTCTCATTTTGCTTTGTTTTCGTAACATACAATAATTGAATTAATTATCGTAGTAATTGTTTATTTGCTCTTCTTGTGTGATTATTTTCAAATTATAGGTGTTGGAATCATAATCAACAGTAAAATTGACAAGGTAATTCATGTGCATAGTACAAATACATAGAGTTGACAAGATGACGACTGTTCAAGTGAATTCCGAGGATGAGGACAAAGGATGAGTCACAATCCCTTATGAAACCTGAACTTTATATGGAGGGAGGAGGCCTCCAGTGAACACAGTACACACTCTTAACAAAATGAAGAGAACGATTGGCTAAATTCTATGCTAAAAGCATGTTGCAAAACCAAAGAAACCTGAAATCAATGACAATCTTGTAAGTATGTCATTTATTTGGAATAACCGAAAGTTTTAACAAAAGTACGTTTTAGTTGAATGGAAACATATCATGGGGATATAAATTATTTTACCAAAACTTGGAGATGTATTAGGTCATGTTCTCTTCAACTTCTGAAAGCTGAACTTAACTGAACTTAACTGAACTGAACTTAACTGAATTGAACTTAACTGAACTTAACAGAACTTATTTCAGTGTAAAGTTATAACTACACGTACCTGAACTTAACTGAACTGAACTTAATTGAATTGTAGTCGAAAAGAACAGGACCTTAGTATATATTAATATAAATTTAGACAGGTTATAATTATTTACCCTAAAGAAAGTAAAATCAAACTGTACACCCGTGCTATACCTTCCATACCGTTAAATGAACCATTAGTTAAAATAAAAAAAACCCTAACAATGAGTTACAATGTTTTCTCTGATAAATTAATAAAAAATATGTTGAGATGTGTGATTTTTTTAACAAAATAATCGCAAGTTTCATTTAGTCAGGGATGTAAGTAGAGGGGATATCACTACGCCATAGCAAACGTATTCACTAAGGCTAAGAGCTGTTAGGCCCAAAACTGACAATACGAGAAAATATTATCGCAGTAGAATTAAAAATGAGATACAAGATTTTTACGTGGAAACCCCAATTGAATTAAGGCGAAAAATCACGGAACAAACTCCTATTTTTTTCTTCCACTATAATAATAATAGCAAGTATATGAAGAGATTATTACGAAAATAGCATCACTCAAGTGTTTACACTATTTTCTCTTTTCCCCGATTTTTAGAACCATTTTCCTAAAAATCTACACAGATAACTCTACGCAGAGTTTTTCTTTCTTCACTCTGCTTTCTGTCTCTCTATGTTTGTGTAATGCATTTGGATTTGCAAGGAAGCCTTTTTATAAGCTTAAATCCACCTACCACGAGCTGACATTTCATTCCGCCTACTGTTATTTTGACATTCTGCATGCCAACTACCTCACCTACTGCAATGCTGACCATCTAGATGCCTTCTTCCATTTTTTTTCTCTTTTTTTATTAATTATTTTGTTGTGGGTCCCACCATGTGGAGGGACTCCACACAACAATTCTCCCCCTCCCGACTACATGGTGGGATTCTCCATCCCTGATACTTTGACACACTGATCGAACTTTTCTTTTGGAACGACCTTCGTCAGCATAACAGCAGCATTCTTGTTCGTGTGAATCTTCTGCAACTTGAATTCTTTATCTTCAATGGTAAGTCTGAGCCAATGATATCTTACATCGATATATTTCATTCGTAGTGTTCTTGCTCAAGTCTAATGCACTTTGACTATCACAATAAACTATATATTCTTCATGTTACACACCCAATTCATTAAAGAATCGCTTTAACCAAAACATTTCCTTCCGTCCCGTGTTTTCCTCCAAGGATATGTAAGTGGCGGTTCATCGAGTGGGTCACATGTCACCCCGCGCTTTCTTCTTCCTGTCCCTTAGTTCATACAAAAAAAAAAAAAAAAAAAAAGAAGAGGTGTATATAATCAATGATGAGGATATGATGGCAAATTCTGTAATGTAAGGTGTAAGAACAAAACAAATAAATATATGTAAGCTGTGATTTGGTGTTATATGGAAGAAATATAAAGCTCCAAGAAGAAACTTCCGCTCATAAATTAATTGCATGCATTTCAGACAATATGTTCAACCTTTGCATTTGTTTTGTCACTCTCATCACGTTTTGCTTCTTTCATCTGTCTCATTCTGTTTCCTGGACTTTTTTCACGCTTTTTGAAACACATTATGCATTATACTTATATATACATACATGCCATATTTTCATAAAATCATGTACTTCCATAATTATATCCATATGTATCTCACTCCTTGTTCCAAATACACTTAATTGTATATTTTACCTTCCTATTTAGGCTGCTATATTGTCACGGATGTGAATCATACATTCAATTTCATTTCATGTGTCTGCAAAATTTGTTTTATTTATTAGGTATTAGAATTATATATACCATAAAAAAGGTAGTAAGCATGGACCTAATATTATAAAACATAAAAATGATGCACTCAGTGCGCTGGAAAGTTTGATGATGGAACTACTTACCAAATCTATAATAGTTGAACGACCAATTACGATGCAAATTTTCACCAAATTATAAGTTTGTGGTAAAAATTTTACCCTAGTGGTTGAGACTGGAGCTGCGATCTTAGGGGTCATGGTATCGAGTCCACATTCGTGATATGGGGTGGGATGGGCAAATTGACCATTTTATCTTTTTTATTTTTTAATAAGGAACACAAATATCCCGTTTATTAAAAAAAGCATAAATAATATTCATATCAACATTCATTATTTTCGTGCGAAATAATATTCACTGTTTCAAAAGACAAACAAAATAAAACTATAGATAAAGTAATGTTTGTCAGCTGAAACTGAGACTTGTTTGATTAAAATGGAAGGAAAGGTGGAGTAGGTTAATGGAAATGGTCCCCTCAATTATTCAAAGAATACAAATCCGAAAAAAAAAAAATTGAATGAAAAACGAATAGTTGCTTTCATGGTGACGAACAACTTACAACTATTGTGATTGTATAATTTTCAGGCTTCAAATGGATCTATCCTTTTACAACTATAATAGTTTAATTGTAATATGAATTGTCGCCCTCGGCTTTTTTGAGTACAGGAGGACCAAAAAAGATGGGTTTTGCAACTAAAAGATATACGGAAAATTAATCTTGTCAGGGAGTTCTCAACTTGTAGCCCATTTGGCATGTTTACTGTAAAAAACGTGGACGCCTTAATACGTTTATGGCTTCTTTAACAATAAGCAAATGGGGGAGGGGAGGCTAAACTAACCATAAATATCTGCTTCTTCGCAAACAATATATTGGAAGCTTGTCAGCACATCTTCGAGGTTAATGCTTTTTTGCGTCCTTTTTGGAGGAGAAACTTACGAATTTTTCCCAAAGATTGTTGTGTTGAGTCATGGAATTGGATTTCACTCTCATGCACGGAAACTCCAAAATACTAACGTTTTCCCATTTCCGTTTTCATCTCAAAAACCTGGATTCACGTTATATTTGGCGTTTCCGGCGTGCATTTCCACAAAATGGAAACGTTTCCATTCTCGTTTCCATGCTACCTAACTATTCAAGTCGTTAAATATAATTTCACTTGGACAGCCGAGTTTTCTTGCTGTTGCAAATCAATTTCTGTGGGATATTGGGCGTAAAAAATCTTACTCGACATCCTCTTTCTGCATTGGATACTACCAGTCAGCTCGATGGCCTCAACCATCAATTAACTTCCAAATCGTTTGGAATTCATGTCTTCTTCCCAAGATTTGGTTATTTGTATGGTTTTTCACAATCGCTTGCCAACACGTTCTTACCTTTTCTAGAAGGGTTGTAGTTTGATTCTTGATGATTGTTACCCATTTTGCGCTGAATCGGAAACATTGGACCATGTTTTATCGCTTTGTTGGACCAGTAGTAGAATTTGGTGGTGTTTTTTTAAGTGGTTGGGTATCCCATTGATTATTCCCTCCTCAGTTTATGACTTCTCACAACTTTGGCAACCTTACTTCAAGTCGGACCCTTACCATGAGCTTGAGACTTCTCCATGGTTCTTCATCTCTTGGTTTATGTGGAAGTACAGGAACAAGTTTGTTTTTGAAGGGCAACAAACTTTGGATGACCTCTTAATCTTTTGCGTGAATTTTAGCCGGACTGTTGTTAAGATTCATAGGCGATCAATTAGGTTCACGGTCTCGGATCTTTTTTTACTAATCCGGGCTTGCTTTTAACTTGTAATTGAACTTTTGTGATTCCCATCTTGAAAAGAGGTGTGGGGTATGGTCCTTTAACCCTTGTTTGGTTTCATGGTTTTTCATGGTATGGTATGGTTTCCACTTAAAGTACTATATATGTTTGGTTTCATGGTTTCTCATGGTATGGTATGGTATGGTTCCTCATGGTTTATAAGACCATGAAAGCCCAATTTTTTGAAACCATGAAATTGGTGATTTCCCATGGTTTCAATACAATTTTAATGAAACCATACCATACCATACCATGAAACCAAACAACATTTTTTAAAGTACCATATTATACCATACAATACCATACCATACCATACATGGACAACCATGTACCAACAAAGCCTTAATCA
>CAOJBI010985503.1:0-10801 GCA_948277035.1 Euphorbia corollata | reverse complement strand
CGAAGCGGACAAGTTATAGTTTGGGTTGGGGGGGCATTAAGGCCCTGTTTAATTGTTTTTTTATTATGTTTTTAAATTAAATTTGGATAAGTTCATTCATGGTTTTTCATGATTTTAAAAACTATAAAAATAAAATTACGGATTTGGTGATTCTCCAATTCTCCTTTAAATCAAACTAAAATTAGAAAAAACAATACTATATCATACTATCTATCAAAACATAAATTTTTAAAAGAATCATACCGTACTATACAATACGATACCGTACCGTACTTTAATGAATTTCGACGAAGCATTATCCAAATAAAATCCATGATTAAATTTTCTAGTTAAAAACTTTTTGGAAGATATTATTTACTTTTAATCTTTAATTTAAAAATAAAAATAAATCATGAAAAATATTTTACAATATTTTTTATTAGTTAAAAATTTGAATCTAAGAAATAAGGAATATCTTTTTAAATAAAATTAACTACCAACTTCGAATGGCAGTAAATTCGAACCTCACTAATGGTTTTTAATTAGACCTGAGATTTGGGTCTAACTAGTGGTATATTTGGGTATGCATTATGGACCTGAGTGGGACTAGATCTAAGGCTCTGTTCTTTTCAACTGAAACTGAAAATACTGAAACTGAACTGAACTGAAACTGAAGATACTGAAACTGAACTGAAACTTAAATGAAGAACAATAATTCATACCAATTATAATATATTTTCTCATTAATTTTTAATATATCAATTAATAATATTAATTATTAATAATATTATTAATTTAATCAGGTGCTGAATAAGTTGAAAAGAACAGAGCCATAGTGAGAAGTTTGGTCCATGCTTGCAAACTTGTCATGGTATGGTATGCAACAACTCAATAATGCTATAATTAATGAACTGAACAAACAAATAAATAGTGAAGTGTAATAAAGGTATAAAACTGCCCCACCTCTCTTTACGTAGTCCTCTGTTTTGCTAAGCTAATCCATCCATAGAGGCAGATAAAGTGTGACAAACAAAAATGCCCATACTTTTTTTTTCTTTCACAATATAATTTTCTTGATTTGCATTTTGTGAGATTTAGAATTGTTTGGTCAATTTGGGAGTGAAATGAAATTTTTAGGACTAATTGTAGATTTAAAATATATAAGTGAATGCCACAACTTTTTTTTATTTCCCAACTGCTAATCGAACCATTGACCGACTAATCTGGACTTCGATATTGTAGAGTCCAAGTTAAGGGGATGACCCTCCCTGCTCCATGTACATCCCTAATGTATAAACTTTCAAAACTTATATATATATATATATATATATATATATATATATATATATATATATATATATTAGTGGATATTAAACTGTAAACATATCGGTTCCTCCATTTTGGGCTCCAGGACAAAAAGTACAAAAGAATACTTGTATATAAAAAATATAATAAAGGTTTGTCAACCGACGAGTTAGAAATGCACCTAAAATCTTTAACTCAAAGTTTTTAGAGAGATAAAATCAATTCACACTCAATTGATGTTGTTTTTATCACAACACAAATTAAAAAGTTAAAAAATTATTTTAAAAACCTCTTTTAACAGTTGGTCAACTATTATTTTAGTGACTGCATACGACTTTTAAGACTTATTATGGAATTAATACACATTTCATTATATAGTTTAGGTTAAATACATAGAAACGTCATAATGTTGTCACAATTGTTCTTTTGTCCCCTTAAGTTACAAAAGGTTCCCTCAGCTTCTTAAAGTTGAGTTTTCGTATCTTTCAACTACACATTAAAGTAAAATTTAGGCCAAATACATAGAAACCCTCCTAAAGTTGTCACAATTGTTCTACTGCCCCCTTAAGTTACAAAAGGTTCCTTTAGCCCATTAAAGTTGGCTTTTTCGAATATTTCAACCACCAATTAAAGCAAAATTTATGAACAAAACATGAAATTAAAGAAAAATTTAACAATTTTGACATCTAAATTTTAAGTTACCCCATAATTTCTACAATCAAAAAATCTTCCACCAGGATTTGCATCGCTTAATGAAACTTTCAGTGGCATAAGTTGTCCGCAGTATCATTTGATAATTTTGTCTTCTGCCATTCCACATTCCATTCTTGATTTTTCGAATAGTTACTGTCAAACAATTTTAAGCATTTCTCTCGTGGCTTTTGGCCTCGGTCGAAAACCGAGGCCAATGGGCCTGTTTCAACCGAGGTGAAAGCCAATTTCTCTACTAATGCAAAAAGAAAAACTGATTGTTGAATGGAAATTTGATTCACAAAGAAGATGAATTTGAGGACATGAAGAATTGATTTAAAGTTGGAGAAGATGAGTTAGGGATTTGAAAATTGGGAATTAGGATATACCCGTTGTAATATTACCGTTATTTTTTTAATTACATTACGATCATTCACGCACCTCACTTTTGTGAATATGCACGCTCTTTGGCATGTTGGCGATGAGTGGTTGAAAGATACGGAAAAATCAACTTTAGGTGGCTGAGGAAACCTTTTGTAACTTAAGGAGGAGCAGTAGAATAATTGTGACAACTTTAGAAGGGTTTTTATACATTTGACCTAAATTTTGCTTTAATGGGTGGTTTAAAGATATGAAAAAGTCAACTTTAGGGGGTTGAGGGAACATTTTGTAACTTAAGGGGGTAGTAAAATAATTGTGGTAACTTTATGGGGATTCCTATGTATTTGGCCAATATTTTATGTAGTCATTCATTAGTCATTACGGCTCAAAGGAGATACAATGAAATAATTTACATGGAATTGAATTTTTTTACCATTCATCGTGAAAGTTTATTCGGAGCAAGGACACAATTAGAGTTCCTTACCGTCTTATTACTAAGAGTCAAAACCGAGCTCATCCTCAATAGTAAGTCTGTTACCAATTAAGTTTTACATTATAAATAAATTACATGAAATTGATTGCGTATTTTCCGAGTTCTATCAAAATTGGAAAAGTTTATAAATCCAATTCAAATTTAAAAAATTTATTCTTTTAATAAAAATCTTAGCCGCCAAATATCTTATTCTCCTTCGTCTGTAAGTTTGTTAGCTTTTCTCCCTCCTACCTTTGTTTTATTGTGTTTCATTTTCTTTATTTTTTTCAATTTCAGTTTGCAATAATAATATGCATCTACTACTTTTTTAATCACACACTATACAAGCGCCTTCAATCAAGCATTAATATGCTACATAGCTCAATTTTGATACTTGTTGATCTTTCACAGTAGACACCCGATCTATCTTCGTTTAGCAAGATCGTTTCAGATCTGCAGTACTGGTTGATGTTATGGTATAAACATGTGTTCTTATGGTTGTAGAATTTATGAAAGCGTTAGCTAGAAATTAAGAAAATATAGGCCGCAACATGTATCAGATTAAGTATTGCCTAAGGGCTTGTTTGTTTTGCTGCGAAAGCAAGTTTAGTTTGTTATTTGTGTTTGTCCGATATTTTAATTTTGGTATTGTTAGCACGGTCCGCTCAACCCGATGAGGAAATTAACCGACTACGCACCACGAGAATGATAAGAGCCGCACAAGCCGAATTGTCGTATTTATCCGTCACTCAAAAATTCGAAAAACCCTAAAAATCACGTCCAATTTCTCAAAACGGACCGAAAACTCGGATAAAATCAAAACCGAACCAAACCAGGCCCCCGCCTAACCCTAGATTTCCCGGATTTGGGGGATTCTTGTCCCCCTAGGTAATTAGCCCGCGGGCTAATTACATAGGTAAATAGCCCGCGGGCTATTTACCTAGGGGGTAGCATCCCCCAAAATCCGGGAAGCTAGGGGAGCTACCCCCTCGGTGGTAAATCGCCCGCGGGATATTTACCTCTGTCTATATAAGGGAGTGCTCCCCTCTCTTTTCGGGGAGATCGAAAAAAGGTTTTCAAATCCCGAAGTTCCCCAGAGCAAAACTCGTCAGTTTTCGCTCCAAAACGTGTCAAAACTCTGCCAGATTAAAAAATACTCAACCAAATCCCTTCGGGAATTGATTCAAGTCAAATTTCCCACAGAAATTCTCGATTTAAACTCGACAAAACTCTTTCAAATCTAGTTTTACTCGTGATTATAGCCATAACTCGAGTCAAAACGCTCTCAAAACACCACAAACACCTTCGAATCCACTTCAAATTCAACTTTTCTCAAAGTTTATCGTTGGATCTACGGCAATTCGGTCCCTCACTGGCTCTCACGTCATCCTGGAATCGCAAAAAGGTAACTGAGGGTATTGACTCTACGCCTTAAACTTTCTTTAAGTTATTTCATTCGTTTTCATTACAGGCTTGGGGTAAAGAGCCACTAGCGCTGCTTTACCATTTATTTTTCAATAAATTGCATTAATATGTGAAAATGAGCTTGCAGGTGAAGATCGGACATCCTAAAATAAAGGAAAACCTTGTCCGGATTACTATGGGAAATCCCAAGTAGCGTCGTTGCTCTGCCAAAATTCCGGCTAGTTTTCGTTGCTTTACTAAGCCGTCGTAATGCCAAAATTATCATAAAAGTCATAATTCTCAATTTTTGAATAAAGTTAGTAACCATTATATCCAAACTCATAATCTCATTCTTCAGGTATAAAAATCCCATCATGGATCAGTATACCACAATTCCCGGTGGAGCTGAACCGGGTGGCGACTCTTTTTCAGTAAAATAGAGTATAAACTTTGTTTTGCTATTATTTTTATTATCTTGAAAGAGAAAATCGAATTGAAAATGGTTTTCTCTTTAATAGAAATCATCCCCCAGAGATCGTAAGACTCTTCAAACCGAAACCCGGGCGAATTCGCGCCTCGCGCAGTTCGACCCCGTTCAACAAAAATACGACTTCTTCCTTCACGGAAACACCGCTTTTCCGCGCGCCCGCTCACAGGTATATATTATGTTTAAAGTAGTTTTTGAATTGTCTATAATAATCGGTCTACGAATCATGCTGCACAATTCCTATGTAAAGCAACTGATTCTTCGATATGTAGAGAGACTTGTCCACCTTTGATTAGAGCTATAATTGCATATAATTTGATATAATAGACTATATTCTTCAATTAAAAAATAAAAACTGAATTAAATTATTCAGGAATCAGTTTTAATCTTTACATCTTATTAGGTTTTTAGATAACGATGAACGTGTGTTTCAATTTTGTTCACCTATATTACCACCACCTTCATACATTTGAAATCGTTTAAGGAATGCTTTTTAAAATTGTGCTATTAATTATTTGGGATATTTTTTTTACTAAAAAATTTAGTCTATTATATTAAATTAGATGCAATAACAGCTCTAATAAAAGATGGACAAGTCCTTCTACATGTCAAAGAATCAACTGTTTTACCTAACAATTGTGCAGCATGATTCGCAGACTAATTATCATAGACGATTCATAAACTACCTCTAAGTATAATACGGGAGTTAAGTCAAACACATAACAAAACATAACAAAGTAAACTTACTTTCAAAGTGAGACAAAACGTGTCATTAGGCAAGACTTAATATAATAAACGATGCAACCTATATTTTCTTAACCTCTAGTTAAAGCTTTCGAAATTCCACAACCAGAAGAACACGTGCTTATACCATAACATCAATTAGCGTTGCAAATCTAAAACAATCTTCTTAAACAAAGATAGATCGTGCATGTGTTTACTGTGAAAGATAAACAAAGTATCTTGTCTAAAAACGGATGAAGTCCAACCCAATTGTAAAACTATCAAAATTGAGTTACATAGCAACACAATCCTTGATTGAAGAAAAAGACGCTCATGTAGTGGATGAGTAAAAACAGTAGATGCATATTATTATTGAAAACTAAAATTGAAAAATAAAGAAAAAACATAAAACAAAGGTAGGAGGGAGAAAAATCATTGTTATAATTTTTCTCCCTCCTTAACCAACAAACTTATAGAGGATGAAGATGAGGATCTTAGGGTGTTAGGATTTTATAGGGAGTCTTTATGCAATAGGTGGCTAGGGTTTACTCACAATTATTTAGGATATAATTGTATATAGTTTAGCATATTTCTATTATTTGTGCTTGAGTTGAGTGGCGTCCAGACTGCACTTCCATAGCTGCCTCGACTCCTTAATTAACAATAATGTTTGACCTTCTTACCCAAAAATATAAAATATGTGACATGATTTGAATATTGTGTAAAAAAAATTTTATAAAATATTTTTTCACAATGATTCAAAGTTGGAAAAAATTACTTTCGATTAGAAATTATGTTAATGAAAATACATAATTGTGCAGCCTAGTTAATGAAAATACAATACAATTTAGAGATAAATTATAGAATTATTTTGACAAATATTGTTTTAATTAAAATGTGATGATAAGGTTAAAAATCATAGAATAAATGAAATTTTATCTAAAATTACTCAATTTTGCTGTATAATTTTTAAATAACATGGTTAAATTATATGAATGTTGAATTAATTGAAATAACTTCTGGAACATTATTATTTTTAATGAAAAATATATTTTTTCATTTTTTACTAATTTTGAAATCACTAGCATTCTTTTACAAAAAAAAAGGAATTAATAATCTTTTTGCAAAATAGTTGTTAGCACAGTTCGTTCCGACCCGATGACAAAAATTATTACTTACGTCAATTCACAGCCGATCAGCGAGCCAATTGGAACTGAACTTCCTAGCTAGGTTTCAGAGTTCATGAAAATTTCAAAAGTTAAAAAAAAACTTCATGTCAATTCATTCTCTTTCGAAATATAAAAAGGGAATAATCAGCTGAAAGTCGATCAGTTAAAATCGAAAGAGCTGTCTAGGATTCTGTACAACTTCAAAAGCCCATTTTGAGGGCCTAAACAATCGAATTTAGCCAAAACAAGGTGGGGCTAGGGGCCAAGGTTCTTTAGTTTTGTTCATTGGGCCTTTTCTTTCAGAACATGGGGGCAAAAACATGACTGTGTTTTCGCCATCTAGGGCTAGGTGTCAACTTTCTGGTTTCGGCACGTGTACGCGTTTTGCCATGGTGGAAAAACACGACCCTGGATTTCCCTCCAGAGTAATTATTACTGCAATTAATGCTAAATCTTACAGCTCATTAAAAATCAGCAAAAGCACGACCATGGATTTACCTCTTGTCAGTATTAATTAACGAAAATGACATGTAACCAATCACAATTAAGATAGAAAATCCACGGCCATGGATTTCCTACTTGGCCATCATTACTTTTCGGGTAAAATACTCGCTTTACCCCGTGTTTTCTAATTTTTTACGTGGATTTGCCTAGCATTATATAAGGTGACTGTTGGTCCTATTTTGGGACCATCAGAATCTTTAATTAAAAAAAAAGAAAGAGAGAGAGAAACAGATGACGTTTACATTAATAAGCTTCATAAAGCTTATTTAGTTTGAATTCTACTTTTCTTTTCATATTTTTTTTATTATTCAACACGTACACGACTTTCTCTAGCTCAATTTCTTCACTTTCGTCTCGACATAACTCTAGTTACGAGTTTAATTCTCGACTAATCCAAGTCATTGTTTTGCACGATTACTCCCAAAATCAGTCAGTTATCTCAATCCTACTCGGTTTTAACCGGCTCTCACGGATCCCTAGACAAATCGATTGGTAAACTCGAGGGTTACATCCTTTTAACTAAATTCTCTACTTTGTTTCTATACATTTTTAGGCATTTTTCTTGAAATTTATAAGCTTTGTTGATTTTCTATTGCTTTTTATTGACTATTTTTGTTATTTATTTGTAAAAAATATCGGTTCAGACGTATAAACGGAGTTGGAAAAATTCCCGAGGCTAAGGAGGATATAGCCGAAATTTTGGGTGAAAAATAAACCTAATATGTCCTTGTTTATTTTGGTTATTTGATCATTTATTTCAGTTAATATCGTGTTAAATAATTTAATTTGGTTAATATTGTGTTAATTAAAAAACAAAACGTTAACATTTAGTTAGCAAATAAATATTATTATTACATAAAAAAAGATTAATTCCACAAAGTGCCAATTTGTATAATATTGAGTTATTAGATGTATCATTATTTTTGTTATGAAATTAATTATAGTTATATACATTAATTATCATTATATTTTTGAAATAAATCAACTGTTGCACATATTATAAATATATATTTATCACATAAAAATACCTAATGTTATAAGATAAAACTCAATAAATCTTTGATTAATTATAAAATGTGAATATATTACAAAATGTAAAGCTTAATGGCATGAATATTCTAAATATAATAAACAAAGTATATTTTAAAGCATATTAATATGTATATATATCCTAAATTAAAAATAATTACATGAATGTTAACCTGATGTGAAAATTTATATAAATTGCTAAAAAAGATAATTTATTTACGTAAATTTCAACTTTGATTAAAAAGTTAATTAAATTATTTGTTCGTTTAAAAATGATATTGTTCTTCACTCGATAATAAATAAATTTTATAATGAAATCCCGACTTTTCGCAACGGTTTATCTCATCTTTATGATGCTCGTAAAATTTCGCCCGCTCACAACAGTCAAACTACATAACACATTTTTAAATTTACTTTAAAACAAACAAAAATGATTTTTGAGAAATATTAGCTAAACTAATTTGGACTGAACCAAATTAAAATTAATTTAATGGACATAAATTGAAAGACTTATTTGAGCTAAATATTAAAAATATTTTAACTGTTAAAAATTCATAATAAATTTGAAATTTGAGAAAATTACTCAAATTTTGATTAATTAATATTAGAATGTTGAATTGATTGAAATAATAGACATCTTTTCCTTTCACTATTAATTTTTAGAATCTCAGATATTCATTTGCAAAAAAAAAAAAAACTTTAACAATGATTTTTTTTATAAAACAATTAAACCAAAAGACATGTTTGTTAAGTTTACCCTTAAAACAAATAAAAATGATTTTACAGAAATATTAGTTAAACTATTAAATTTAATTAAATTTAATTTAATGGTATATTAAAAGGTTTGTGTTCGAACGTAAGAGTTTTATTACTTTCAAAAGAAATATGGTTGTAAGCCAACCAAATTATGAGAGAAATTAGGAGACTCATGCGCACGTGAAAGAAATGACCCAAAAACTGTTTCTATTGCAAAGAGATGGATTTCCACCATTAGCACAGATAAGTTGCCTTCACAAATGCAACAATCCAATTATTATTATTATTTGAAACAAATATATAAATCATCAGTTTTCTTCAGTTAAGTTTTTTTATGACTGTATCAACTATTCTTCAATAATTTGTAACATCTTTTTTCTAGTTATGAAAATGTTTGTTGTTTTCATTTGATATTATTTGCTTCTCGATTTTTTTATGTTATGCATTTCTAGATTAGTCTCAACATCTCCAACACACCCTTCAAATGCAACTGGACCTGAACCAGTTATCACTTGTTATATATTTCTTTTCCTATTTCATCGGAGGCTTAAGATCATCAGCGTGTCTAATATCTTCGCTAACATGATCTTCTCCAAAATCTTTACATGAACTCATGATTTTTTCAGCTGTCAAGCTTTCTTCTTACTCTGATACCATATAAAGAATCCGTGCACCTAAGCCTTATCGAGCTTTATACTAAAAGTCTAAACCCAAGCCTAGCTCGATCCATTTTATTAAAAGTCAGACTCGGCTTTGGTTTCGTCCTAGCTGGGCTGGGGCTAGGCTTTCACCGTATATTTAAATAGTAAATTTTTTTATCGTCAATTAGAATACAAAATATTATCATTCCTAATTAATCCATAGTTACTTCACATGTATTCTTTGATCTTTACCTACAAAAACTAACAAATTAGCCATTAACAACACCCAACATATAGTCATATCTAGTTTAAATAATTAAGTTTCTATTCCCACTATAAATTGGAACTAATATGGAAACTGTTTAAAGTTTGACGCAACCCAAGTGGTTGAATTATTTGCATGTGGGACCCATCAAATTATTAAAGTTTTCAAATTATTTACGATTATGCCATTGACTTATTTACAGTTTTGTCATTGAGTTTTCCTATAAATAGAACTAAGTTTTTCTTATTCAATACACCTCAGATATAATCAATAAAATCTCTCTCTGCTTCTCTTTGTTCTAGTTATAATCCTTTTATAATTTCTATTTATTTACAACACGTTATCAGCACGACGTTGCTCTCTTGAAAATTCCACTATATATATCCAAAGTAAGTTGTTATTCTATCTTTCAAAAATGTCTCATTTGAAAAATCTTGACTTTGCTCCTCTTGACGTATCCGGGAAAAATTACTTAACTTGGGCGTTGAATGCAAAACTGCATTTAAAATCTATGGGTCTTGAAAGGTGTATACTTCCAAATAATAATGCATCGCCACAGAATAATGCATTGACTACAGTTATTATACGTCGTCACCTTGACGAAGGACTCCAAGCAGAATTCCTGGTTGATGAAGATCCTGCAGATCTATGGAAACAATTGAAAGACAGGTATGATCATTTAAAACAAGTATATCTACCTCGAGCTAAATTTGAATGGAGCAATTTACGTTTGCAAGATAAAAAATCTATAAGTGAATATAATTCTGAATTGTTTAGAATTACTTCAGTCTTGAAATTATGTGGAGAGCCAGTTTTTGATGATCAATTACTGGAAAAGACATTTTCCACTTTCCATCACTACTAGAGAAAGGGGCCTTTGGCCTCTGTTAAATACCCGGTATTGGCCTCGGTTTTGTACCGAGGCCAAAGCCCCCGATGCCAATGCTACGTTGTTTAGTTGCCTCGGTTAAAATAACCGAGGCGGAACGGGAGAAT
>CAOJBI010983878.1:0-18470 GCA_948277035.1 Euphorbia corollata | reverse complement strand
TTAATTGTTTTTATGATCCATCATGCAGGGTTCTAAGGTTCAGCTCACTCTGCCCTTCAATGTATATGTCGTAGGAGTCCTGCAATGGCTCATGGATACTTCTCCACAAACACTTACGATAGCTCTAGTACTTTAGTTTGTTTAATAGTCTGTTTTTATAGATTATATTTTGGGTTTAAATATAATTTAAAATTATGTATTATGGATTATTTAAATAATACATTTGAATTCTTTTGTATTGGATAATGAATTTTATTATATTATATTGGAATATTGATTTTGTGTGTATTTCGGTTATTAAAAAATGTTGCTATATGTATTAAAAGGTGTTGGAAATACATTAAATATAAGGTGCTATACACACCAAATGGTTTAATTATAGTGTTACTATTGTGTTCAAAGGTGTTGCAATTGTTATTTAAAAGTGTTGCCAATGCGTTTTAAAACGTTGCAATTACATATCAAAAGCGTAATATAAAAGAGTTGCATTTGCATTATAAAAGTGTTGCCGAAGTGAGCCAAACGGCCGTCAAACCTTAACGGTGAACTATTTACAGCAACCCCTAAAAAGTGTCACATATAATTATACAAGCGTTGCTGAAGGCACATTCAGCATCACTTTCTAGGGGTTGCATAAAATAGTGTAAAGTGTTACCGAAGGGACTTTCAGCAAGGAGCAAAATACTAACCCTTTTTTTTTTGCCAAAAGAGTTGCTGATTCCTCTAATGCAACTTTTTAAGCGTTTTAAGCAATACTTTCTCGTTGTTGCTGTAGGCCATCTATGGCGTAGTGTGTATAATAGTAGTATAAGACAGGTTTATGGTTTTCATGTCATCAGATTTATAGGATATTCAATACTTTAGTAAACATAAAGGAGAAAACAAACTATATAAAACATTATACAACTCTTATACCATGTATAACGTTTTCATGAAAAATAATAAAAAAAAGTATTATATAACAATTATAGAATGAAAAATATTGCGATTCATTTTCTTTTACTAAAAAATTAAAATGTATGTCATTTTAAAGATAAAATTAATACGAGTAAAACATTTTAAAGCCTCGATTCGAAAAAATTAATGGTTTGTGAGACACGGACGTTTGAAAATACGAAATTCAAATTAAAATAAGAAAGAGAAGGTAGTTACAAGGGGTTCGAAAAGTCAACATAAAAGAAGGTAAAATCAATAATTAATCTAATGAAATGGTAAAGTTAATAATAATTCCCCTTAATTATAAAACTAAAAAAAATCTAAGATTTGAGGGTATATGGCTTAATCACTCTATCATATTTACAAATTAAGCCCAGCTAATATATATTCTCCTCCGTGTGTTTATAAATTCTCAGATTGACGTTCTATATAACCATTGATCTCAAGTTTTCATTCCTTTCTCGTTCTATATAACCACCGATCTCAAGTTTTCATTCCTTTCTCCTAATAATTTTAGCAAATCTTAACAAATCAAAACCTAATTCTCTTGTTCGACAATTGCTTTCTTCTCTTCATCTTGATTTCTGTTCGATTTTTGTTCTATCGAAATCATGATTCAGTTATCCACAGAATAATGATTAATTAATTTTGTTTTGATTTTTTTTATTTTGAAGAGCTGCCCCCAAATTTCCTCTTAAATCTAATCCCTTCGCTTCTTCTTCTATGTAATGGATACGAATGGTACTTCAAATACAGGTATGTGTAAGTCATTTTTTGATTGTGTTGTTTACGTTACTTGCGTTTTTTGAAATTAATTGATTTTAGGCTATTTTGCATTTTTCCAATTCGATTCGGTTGATATATTCTCTGAGAGCTTGATTTATTTTCAAATCAATTTTTGTGTGCAAGAAATTTCTTATAATTAATTCCTCTGTGTGTAAATAAAATTTTTTATTATCACATTTGAAGTTATTAATATTGTAACTATAATTTGAGATTATTTTCTTAGGCATTATGTTCAGTGAGTTTGAAATTTATAGCCCTCAGTTGTAGCCTTCTTGATTTGTTTTACTGGCAGGATCTCTTGGCATGATATCGTTGTGACTATTTTGATCCTTAGTTTAGCCAAAAAGTATGCTGAACGTTTGGCAAAAAGAACTTTGTGTGTTGTGGTATTCTTGTATATGTGGTGTTAAATAGGTCAGAAGTTGTAATTAGGTTATTTGTATGCAATCTCCAGTGGCATTGTTTCTAAGAGTTATTGAAAAGGTTGGTGATTTTTTGCATTTTGAAGGTGCTTTGCTTCTTGAGTTAGCAATTACAACATTGCGATATGAAATCTATTACCTTATAGGTACGACTGAATTATGGAGCTGTTGCCTTGTACTTTAACAATGTAGGATGTAGTTTCAAACATTTGAAAATTCGATCAGCGCCTCAATCGCTGCCCTGTCGAGCCGATGATAGGAGAAGGTTGCATTGAAGTTGATCATTGTCCGGCGAATGACAATCCGGTGATGGTGCAGTAGTCAACAAGGGTGATAGTGAACTCCCCGCAAGAATAATGGAAAGTATGAGTGATGTCAGACCAGCGGCTCAGCAGAACTGACACGAGATCCTTCTTCAGATAAGGATACCAGCGAGAGCGCTTATACACCAGATTTCGGACCATAGTGCCAACAAAAGTAGAGTTGAAAATGGTCTGAGCATTTGGAGATAAGGCTCTATACCACTTGTGCACGTGCTGCACACTACCGCCATTATGCTCAATAACCTGCATTTTTTAAAATTTTCACAACTCATGCATATACATTAATATCCGATAACTCCAGTGGTTATCGGATCCAACATGACATTTAAAGTAAATACATATATCTCTAACAGACTATGAATTTAAAAAATAAAGCATGTATTTTGGAAATGATTTTCTAAGTTAATTCCGTGGCATGGAAAAATTTTCTAAATTAATTCCGTGGCATAGAGAAAGTTTCTAAATTAATTTCATGGCATGGAAAAGTTTTCTAAGTTAATGTCGAGGCATGAAACAATTTTCGAAGCTATTTTATGATAAAAATTATAGCATAATATTTTTCAGAATTATTTTAAAGCATAAAATAATCTTTTCTAAAGATTATAAGCATGTATGAAATTTCTAAAGTCATCAAGCAATTAAATAAGTTTCGCGACATGCATAAAGGTATGTTATAAAAATTTCATGACATGCATAAGTTTTGAAAAATATAAAACATACACTTTAATTACATAAATTGAAAAAAAGAAAGAAGATTAACCAGGTTGCGAGACAGATGTCCCGCCAGGTCTAGAGCCTCTAGGATCAGAGTGAAGCGCCCGATTGAGTGGTACTCCCAATTGGGAGGCATGCCGTGGAGAGCCTCCGCAGGCACGAGGGGAATGAAGACCTCGACTCCATCAATAAAAATCATTTGAGGAGAAACGGTGACAATAGGAAGCCCGACTTGGGCATTATAAAGTTTATACCACATTGCAACTTCAAAGAATCGGAGTAGGAGTGGCATAACAGAAAGAAAAGAAGCGAAAACATCATCGCTATAAGCTAGAAATTCTAGAGAGAGAAGCTAGAGAGAAGGAAGAGAAAGGTGTGAAAAAATGAGAGCAGGAGGGCTACTTATATAGAGCCCAGGTAATTAGCCCCCAGGCTAATTACCTTTCAACGTGGAACGGTTTATGCGTGCCACGCAGATGGGTGTAATAGTCATAAAAGTGACCGTTACACCCAGGGAATTGGCTATGCGACCAGTTCCTGGGGCTACTTTTTGATATTTATAAGCGGTTTTCAGTTTCGATTTCAACAGAGCGGACCATAAAATATTCTGAAACACGCGCCAACATGGTTTTTACTTATCAAAATTTTTCAAAATTAATTTTCGGCCCCGCGCCAATTCCGAAATAATTTTTATTTTTAACTTTTCGCCCTCGTTAATATTTTAATTGAAGGGGAAAAATATTTTGTTTCAAAATTTCATCAATTAAAATATTAACTCATGCATTCACACAAGTTTCATGGTTTGTTATGCATACCAACGAATTTCTCTATGGATCAAAATTCTTGTACGCGAGGAGTAAATTGTTAGAACGATCCTCTGGACCCGATGTGGATATATACCTATTTCGAATTATGGATTTGACAAGAGCCACACGAAGCTGAGTTGTCATATTTATTTACTCATAAATTTTTAAAACCGAAAAATAGCATTTCAAAAAGCTCGGTTTCGCTAAACGGGCTAAAAACCAGCGAGAAATCGAAACCCATACAAAACAGGCCCCGACCTACCCCTAGGCTTCCTTCATTTGGGGGATTTTTCCCCTATAGGTAATTAGCCCGCAGGCTAATTACCTAGGGGGTAGCATCCCCCAAAATCCGAGAAGCTAGGGGAGCTACCCCTAGGTAGGTAATTAGCTCGCGAGCTAATAACATCCATGCTATAAATGGGGTGCTTCCCTTTCCCATTTGCACAAGTTTCGAAAATCGGTTTTCCCCAAAGCAAGATCTGTAAGTTTTCGCTCCTAAACGCATCAAAACTCTGCCGGATTGAAGTTTCTTCGACTCAAATCACTTGAGTTTCAATTTGAATTAAGTTTCTGTCAAAAACACTCGATTTAAACTCGTAAAAACTCATTAAAAATCAGTTTTACTCGTGATTATAGCCGTAACTCAAGTCAAAACGCTTTCAAATCATAAAAAACGCTTTTACTCATCTTCTTTTCACCTTTTCTCAAAGTTTTCCGTCAAAACAATGACAAACTCAGTTTGAACCGGCTCTCACGTCATCCTGGAATAGTAAAAAGGTAACTGAGGGTATTGACTCTAAGCCTCAAACTTTTTTTTACGTTCATTTTTACTCATTTGACATTGCATGCTTTAGTAAAGAGCCATTGGAGCTGCTTAACTACTTTATCTTTCAATATAATGCATTGATATGTGTGAACGAGCTTGGATGTAAAGATTGAATATCCCAAATTAGGGGAAACTCTGCCCGAATGATATGGGAAAATCCCAACTAGCTACGTTACTCTACTGAATTTCCGCTTTACTTTTATTGTTTTATTAAGCCGTCGTAATGCCGAAATTGTCATCCAAGTCATAATTCTCGATTTTTGAATAAATTAGTAACTATTATATCTGAACTCAGAATCTCAATTTTGAAGATATAAAAATCTAACCACGGATCAGTATACCACAATTCCGGTGAAGCTAAACCGGGTGGTGACCGTTTTTCTGTAAAATAGGGTGTTAACCTTATTTTACTATTTTTATCATTATTTTTAAGAAAATCAAGTTGAAAATGATTTCTCTTAAATGAATTTACTCCCCAGAGAGCAAACGCCTCTCGTTTCTTTTAAAAATGAAACCCGAACGAATTTGTGCCTCGTACAGTTTGATCCATTTTTCACAAACACTTTTTTTTCGACGGAAGGGGACCGCCCGCTCACAATAGTTATGAAAATGAAAACGGTACAAGAAAGATGAAATGAAATAGAAAAATGAAAATGAATAAAGTGATATTTCCCTCAGGTTTATCTTTTTTCCTTAGTGTTCAGAGTTGCGACCAATTTCCGAATAAGAATTCAAGACAACCGAATCAAAGTAGATAGCCGAATCGAAATAGTTTAATAACAATGGTTTGAGTTAATCAAGAATTAAAGGGTAGAAGTAGAAAATGGACTGTTCCCGATAAATAATTCGCGAGCACCAAACCTCAAAAAACAATGTCTGCGTTTTTTCTTTGTTTCGAAAATGTCCTCCCTCCAAATTAAAATGTCCTCCCTCCGTCATAATATATAATATAACATAGCTACAAATTAAAATAAGAAATCGGAGGAAGGGGACTAAGTGGGTTCAACTAATGGACATTATCAAGGTCATTTGGCTATCTTTGGTCTGAAAGTGGAATTCGAACGTTAATCGGATGTAATAGAAAAATATGGTAAAATATCATCATTGGGTCGGTGCGGACAGTGCTCACACCAATGTTTCTTATACATTCCTGACCAAAAGAGTTAGAGTTAAGCATTCCTAGAATGACTTTAGTTTCCCGAGTAGTTTTTTTCCAAGGAAAGTACTCATCTTTGGCCAATACTCTAAGAGTATTTAGACTGACCAGTTAGTTGGGTCGAATTAAAATTGACCTGTGAGTCACTCTGACTATTAAAGTCATATTCTCAACTGATAAAATTCACCTTCGACCAAAGTCAGCTTAGACCAACCAAGGAGTCAAGTCGAGTAAAAATTGAACAGTGAGTCACCACGACTATTAAAGTCATATTCTCAAACAATGAGTCGACCCAACAATTAAAGTAACCAGGGAGTCGAGTCGAATAAAAATCAAACAATGAGTCGACCCAACTATTAAAGTAAATTTCTTTACTAAAGTCATCTTGGTGTTTTCCACTTTTCTACTAATAATATAAAAGTTCTAATATGAACATGTGTTGTCAGAACTGCTTATCAAATAGAAAATGATGATAACTGCAAGTATATAATTGCGATGTAGTTTTAAAAGATATCGGTCTCACAGGAAAGGAATTCAGTTACAAGGATCAACTAGAGTTATGAAACAAAGTAAAATAAAATAAAATAAGTTGAAAGGATTGATGGATAGGCTGATGAATGATAGATGCATGAACAAACTACTAACAATGCAAAGCATATGGATGTTCCCTAAGAACAAGTATAGTAAAGCAAAGCACGCAAAATGATTAGAGATTTTCATGCACTAGATGACTTTGACAAACTCGGTTCTAGATGTCCAAATATCCTATAATTCACCATAGAGAAACACATGAAATGACTTTTCTAAATCAGAGTAAATGAATTATGACACTTATAAAACCTGGACAACAATACTAATATACTTAGTACGGGTCGCTCGCACATAGCCATATTTGCAAGTTACTACTCCAAAAAATTTTCATGCACTAGATGACTTTTACAAGTGAAAGCTATGTCGCTCGCACAGATCCAGTGATTATACACAATCTTGCTAACCCTGAACTACTCTCAAGGTCAACTCAAAATCATATAACTTGATTAGTATAGACGATACAACACATAATACTCGTTATAACACATAGAGATATCATAAACTTCGAATTAGAAAATATAAGCGAAAAATAAAGTGACATTGTAAAGTGTGCAAGTGAAAGCTAAAGTTGATCAAACCGTATCCACTCTTCGATGGGAGTCGTCAATTCTCGCAATTCTTGCGTCTACTTTGAATTTGGTCTCGACTCGTATAGTTACTCCATTAGGATGCTATTCCTTGTGAATTTGGAATAAATGAATGCTGAAGAATAGAAATGTTTTATTGATAAGTGCTTTGCAATTACACTCATACAACAATCTCTCAAATTTGTGGAGAAAATTAGTGATTGAAACAATAATCGAATCACTTGTACATTTTCCTCTCTAACACTTTGAACTTGGTGAAATCAATACAACTTTCACTCTATATTGACATCCATTCTATTATGCATCATTATGCCCATGCACGAAAATGGCTAATAAGAACTCTATTTATGGAGTGTGAAAGGTTGTGTTTATCCAAACGAATAGTCATGTCCACTAGTGAAGGGTTGTATCATCTTCATGTGATTTGTTGAAAGATGTCATCCTTATCTTTAATGGATAGGGACCTTTTCGTGATTACTTTGTCTCCAAAAGGTATCTTTTTGGTTTACGGTTGATCGATCTTATCAAGCGGTTCATGGAAGTTGATCGATCTTATCCAATGATTGAAAGTTGAGAAGAATTTATCAAACCCATCATGATTCACGAGCGTGATAAACATGTCACGGTCGTAAATGTAAGTTGATAACTAACTGCTTTTGAAGAAAGGCAAGTTGTGAACGCAATAGGTAGTGACCAAAATTTAATCTAATCCAAGGCAACATAGTGATTGCCGAATTTATGTCCAGTAAGACAAAATCCCATCGGGCATTCATTTAATAGCAAAAATTTAATCTAATCCATGGAAAAATTGTGATTGTCGAATTGATATCCAGCGAGACACAACCCTTTTGGCATTTCTTGAGTGAACAAAATTTATTCTAATCCAAGGCAATATAACGATTGCCAAATTGATGTTCAACGAGACACAACCCCCATGGCATTCGTTGAATGAACATAATCCAATCCATGGCAACATAATGATTAAAAAATTGATGTTCAAAATGACACAATCCTTTTATGGCATTCCATGAATGACCATAGAATTAACCTTGGGGCATCCTTGATGATCCCAATTCTTATGTGTTCGTGAAACATTATAATTAAAAGTCACTCTTTCCTCAAATGATACTCAAAGACCCGCACATTCCAAGTATGTAGTAACCTATTGTACTTCCTAAGTTACCAGTTAAGCTTATTTAATATTCCTTCAATTTTGGACCCCTCTATAACCTAAATCCATTCAATATTCCAGGGACATTGAACTATGTACATTTGTAGCATACATATTCATGCGCATTATTCATTATGCATGCATAACATACACAATATTAATTATTATCCTTTATAATCATTTGGAGCATGAGAGGACTAATATAGCTCTATTTTGGATTACAAAAAAAGGTTATAAGCGAGTAAGGATCATTTGAGAAGTCAAACAAATTTGATCCAATACTATTTATTGAATCATCATCCCAATTTCTTCTTGAATTAAATTTTGAAGAAATCATGTCCGGAATGAAGCAATGATACAAGAAATGAGGAAGTTCATGAACACCTTAGAATTTCGCAATATTGTGGAGAGTCTAAACTCTAGGAGGATAGAGCAAAGGGAAGTTGAATTGGCAAAACTAATAGCAAAGAGTGCTAACTTGGAAGCCATGGTGCCAAAAGTTGAGAACATTAAAGACCCATCTGTTTACCAATGCTTGGACATAAAAAAATATTCCCTCTATATAACAGAGCCATTACCTGCAAACTTTGTGATGCTTTATATTAATTGCACCATATGATGGCACTTGTTCATTGACAACCCACATTGAAGGTTACCTTATAGTTATGACGAGCATGGGAGTTCATGAGTTCATATTGTGAATCTCTTCGCAACCACTCTCCGTGATCTAGCCATTGATTGGTATATAAGGATGCCTTCGATGTGAAGTTCGATTGAGAGGGTAAAGAAGCACTCGAATGAAACCTTCGAGGCTTATTACTTAAGTTAGATGGCAGTCAAGGTCCTAGTAACTAGAGCTTCTGATCAAGAGGCTCTAATTGTGGAACTTGTAGAAGGATCCAATCAAAGGTACATAGATAAGATGAAAATGAAAAGATTTGACACCTTTAGTGATGTGGTTGATTATGCAAAGAAAATTGAAAGGAATAATGAGGAAGATGAATTATGGAAAGACGAACTAAACTAAATGATGCAAAATGAAAGCACAGAAGAAGCTTAGTTGGATCATGAGGACCCAAAGTTGAGACTTACTCACATGAAGAAACTTAAGATGACCCAGAATAAAGTGAATAGTATGGTAAGGGGAAGCAACTCAGAAGCAGTGAAAGCTACACCAAAACTGTCAAAAGTCAATCTAGAAGACCTCCTGTCTATGGAAGATGAAATAAATCTTTTATATAACTGGCAAGTTTGAAATAAATAATGTACTTTATAATAAAATAAACACCTTCACTTATTTATGTGATGTTTATTATAATGATTCTTTGCATTCACTCCAGCATACATCTAACATATTCAGCAATTATGACGCTCCAATTCAAGAAATAAATTTAGGCACAATTGAAAACTCAAAATTGGTATTTATTTTTCAAAAACTTGACCCATGAGCAAGAGAAAATAAATAAATAAAAAATGAAACAAAATGAAAAGTCAAGTGACTATTCATTGACCTTAACAAAGCATGCCTTCTGAAGAAGTCCTCACTACTCGTAACAGGGGTAAGTGAAGATCAAATTATAAAAATCTCTACTCCAGTCATTAGACAAGTTATCAAAGATAGAGAAAAGAGTCGCTCAAGCCTTGTTTAGAAGCAATCTGAACAAAATCTCCTTTACTCAAGTAAGTATGAACTCCAACAACGAACTTGCCACTCTTAACCAAGGGTATTAAAGCCATATGGGATATGAATCCTTCCTCTTCCAATATGCATTGATTCGTCAAATATTTCTCCAAATCAAAGCCGAGCCATGTAACAAGGTCAAAATCAAAAAGATGTCGTGATTCACAAGAGAACACATTCTTGCAAGATTCAACCTATCGTATCATGTTATCTTCAATAGTGAAATACAATCAAAATGAGGGACAATTGATCCGATGGAAAGTATAATAAGGGGTACTGTTAGCACGGTCCGTCAAAGCCCAATGAGGATACAATGCCTATTTCATATCCAGGAAAATTCGAGAGCCTAAACGGAGCCGTATCGTGCACGGAAATCAGAATTTCGGAAAATCACTTTTCGTAAAACACCGAATCGCAAAATCACTTTTCGCGAACACCGAAAAATTCCGATCCGGACCAAGTCCGGAGTCGACCAATTTGGGCCGAATCAGTGCCCGGAAAGTTAGGTCAAAATCAGTCAAAAAGACCCGGAAAATTGTAACATAAGTGCGTGTGTCATCGGCCACTTACTGAGTAGAATGACATAAGCTTTCCACTTAGTAACTGGCCGATCGGCCAGTTACTAATTTGGTGGGCTATAAATAGCCCACCATTTAGCAGAGAAGGGGTAGAAAGTTTTTTAAAAAAAAATTATATTATTGTTATTCTGTCAATTTCTAATCGTTTTCAACTCGGTTTTCACTTCAGATTAAGTTTTTAAACTCGGGTTTTGATTTCTAAATCAAGTTATTTTCGCAGTTACTGTTTTCGGGTTAATTTTCGTCAATTCTACAAAGGTTTTCACCGTAGTACCGGTAATCTTTTGGAGTTCGAATTTCTGTCCCGATTTCACAAGTTTTCACTTCCGTAGTACCGGAAAATCGTCTTCAACACCAATTTTGTCACGATCGGTTCCAAGCCGGCTCTCAGACCATCATGGACTCCAGAAAATGTACGTTGAGGGTAAACCCTAATTAATTAATTTCATTAATCATTTATTTATTCGCCTAAATATTTAGCTGCTTAAATATTTGTTTATATATATATTCATATATATACTTGTTATATACATATATTTACTTATATATATTTACATATACTTATTTATATATATATACATATATTTATTATTTATATATATTTAATTATTAATATACATATATTTATATTTTTAATATTTTACCATATCGTGGGGGTATTTATCTCATCTTGTGGTGATTTATATATCTATTATATATATATTTATACGTATATTTATCCCCATTATAAATGGAGGATCGCTAAATCGGCTAACATAACTAACATAACAAATTAATCGTGGTAAAATTCCTTACGAAAGTGGGAAAATACCACATAATTAACCTAACTCAACATAATAATTTAACCGTGGTAAAATTCCTTACGAAAGTGGGAAAATGCCATATAATTAACCTAACTCATTTATTTTTCAGTATTTACTTTACAAGTCATTTACTTTTCAGTATTTATTTACCGCACAATTCACCATATCCGTTAGCGGACTCGCTACGCTATGTGGTGGTTTTATTTTATTATTTACTTTTCAGTAATTTATTTACCCGCACAATTCACCATAATCTGTTAGCGGACTCGCTACGTTTCGTGGTGGTTATTTTATTGCAAATTATTGTAATTCATGACAAAGCCATGTAACAATAAAAGCCAAAATTCCCAAACCCTGGGAAAGTGCTTACTAACAACTAACATTTAAATACTGCAAATAACCCGCTAACATATATAAACTGTTGTACAGGAAATATTTATTTATTTATTTATTTTTATGCAAAAAAAAAATTGGACTTAGGAATATTTTCTCATTTTAAAATAAATTCATGGAATATCTTATATCTTGAATCAACAATAAAAAGTAATTATTTTGCCCGTACCCAGAATCTCTCTCAGTATTTAAATTTATAAAAATAAATTTTTATACTTTAATATCCTGGTAGAGCTGAACCAGGTGGCGAATCTGAGTTTTATTGTTTAATTGAAGTTTTAAACCTTGTTTTTACTTCAAACCAAAAGCTGTGATGATATATTCTCGCATAACAACCCAGGAGACATTTTTCAGTGGAATTTTATCATAGAATATTTTTTACCATGAGATTTCACAATCGGCTTTCCGCGAATCATATTTTATCACACGACCGCGCGCACGATCTCAGGATCAGGCAACCAATCGAAATATACGCTCCGCGAGGCGTCGCGCCCCCGCTACCGACCTCGCACCCGAGTTTCCCCCCGCTCGCTCACAGTGCCAACTCTGCTGGGGAAAATTAAAACAAGTTTTTTTATAAAAAAACTCATTTTTTATAAAATTCATTTTGATTACAGGCAAAATAATGAAATTATAGTTGATTCAAGATATTCCATGTTCCAAAGGGTTTATTTTAAAATAAAAATAAAGCTTTTTTCTCGCATTGCATATGCATCTTTCCACCCTGATTTACACACTTGTGTTTCCGGACTTCATCTCCTTTACCTGCGAAGGTACTAGGGGTGACGATACTGGGGGCACGCCTTGCGTCTGTACAACACTGTTTCCTTAATCTGCGAAGGTTATCGAGCATGAGTATATAATGAGAACGCAGTTTTGCTTGGTTCGCTTAGGGCCAGGTGAACTGCCAGTATCACGCGCATTGTAACACTACGATACCTTGGTTCGAGAACGAAGCCCACATATAGATAAGCCCTAGATACTTCCTACTAGGATTAACCCATCATAGTGAGAACGTGAGAAAACTTTGCTAGTCCCCTGTTCACAAAAAGCGAAGTAACCTGATTGGAGAAATAAGGGCGGAAGGCACGCATTGACCGTTTGTTCCATGTGCAGGACATACTTTATATTAATGTATATTACAATGTTGTAAATGACTTTAATTTGAACTAGAGCATTAAATGACCGTGAAGTGACCTTGACACTATCACAAACATATCCAAACCTTTCAAACCACTTAAGCATTCCTAGAATGACTTTCAAAACCTCTTTGGCATTCGTAGTAATGTCCAATTCCTTTCCAGGCAACATTGCGATTGCCGAATTTCTCAAAACCTTTTAAGCATTCATAGAAATGATCAATCCCTTTTCGGGCAACATCGCGTTTACCGAATCTCTCAAACCAATTGGGCATTTGTAAAATGACCGCGTATCCCAAGCGACATCGTGTTCGTCGAAAATTCGTCCAACATAGCAAAACCATAGGCATTCCTAGAATGACCCCCGATCTTAGGCAACATCATGATTGCCGAATTCTCGTCCAGCGAGACGTAATCTTTTTAGGAATCAATAGAATGACCTAGCTCTTCAGGAAACAGAATGATTGCCGAATTTCCGTCCAGCGAGACATAATCTTTTTAGGCATTCCTAGAATGACCCCCGATCTCAGGCAACATCATGATTGGTGAATTCCCGTCCAGTGAGACGTAATCTTTTTAGGCATCAATAGAATGACCTAGCTCTTCAGGCAACAGAATGATTGCTGAATTTCCGTCCAGCGAGACATAATCTTTTTAGGCATTCCTAGAATGACCCCCGATCTCAGGCAACATCATGATTGCCGAATCTCCGTCCAGCAAGACGTAATCTTTTTAGGCATCAATAGAATGACCTAACTCTTCAGGTAACATAATGATTGCCGAATTTCCGTCCAGCGAGACATAATTTTTTAGGCATTCCTAGAATGACCCCTGATTTCAGGCAACAGAATGATTGCGGAATTTCTGTCTAGCGAGACATAATCTTCGTAGGCATTCTATGAATGACCTGTTCCTTTGGCGACATGACGGTTGCCACATAATCTCATCACATCCCCTGTTTGACCCCTCTTTTAGCCATTCCCCGAATGATTAAAGATATAATCAAACTCACTGTAAATAATGTAAATAATATAAAATAAAATTATCATTCATACATTCATTCATTCATTCGTTGTTTAAAAAATTTTTTTACGTAGAGTTTAATTAAAATTAGAAAATGTTTCAGGTTGGATTCGAGGTTCAAAACGCTTGATTCGCACATCAAAATCTGAAGTAGCTGTTTCCACATCTGACGTGTCTTTTTTTAGACTAGCTATGGCAAACCATGATGATATAATAAGGGTAGTTGGAGCAATGATGTTGTCGGAGGATTTTCTCAGAACGTTCAAAGCAGCTCTTAGCAGTGTTGGACCCGTGGAGGATGTGGGAGTTGGAACATCTGAATCTGGAGGAGCTAAGATGAATGAGCTCAAAGAAAAATTGGAAGCCCTCGAAATCATGCTACCCAAGATTGAAAGGCTTGCTGGCCCATCTTCGACAAAGTACATCGATCCTGGCAGCTTCACTCTAGCAGAAGTGGAATCACTTCCTCCGCACTTTGTCGTGCCCTATATTGCTCCTTTTAGTGGTACTGGGTCCCCCGAAGCACACATTGAGACATACCTCAGGGTAATGACTAGCATGGCGATTCCTCAGGCACATATGGTAAATCTTTTCCAAACCACCTTACGTGGACCAGCAACGTAGTGTTATATGAGGATGTCATCTAAAGTTAAATCTGACTGGAAGTTGTTGAGTTCAGCCTTCATTGAAAACTATGCCTTCAATTTGAAGGTGGAAACTACCCTGCAGGATTTGGAAAGGGTAAGGCAGCACCCCAATGAGTCATTTGAGGCATACTATCTCAGATGGATGGTAGTACAGGTTATGGTAGATGGGGCTCCAAAGCTTGAATCTCTGGTTGTTAAGTTGGTAGATGGCTCTACTCCAAAATACCGTGAGCAAATGAGGATGAAGCATTTTGACACTTTCAATCAAGTTGTTGAATACGCAAAGAAGTTCGAGAGGTTTGAGGAACAAGATCGCCTAAGGAAGGAGGAATACCAAGCCTATTATAAAAGCCGGAGTTATGACAAAGGAAGTTCCTCGAAGCCTGTTACAACAGGATTCACCAAGCCTTCTCAAATGGCAGTTAAGCAAGTCGAGACCATAGCAGCTACTCAGGTTCAAGCTCGTCAATCTATTTCTCCTTGGGGTGAGTCATTGTCCCAGATTTTTACCAAGTTAAGAAAACCAGGGAAGATGGAGAGTCTAAGGCCGTTTGTCCCTCCAGCTCCGGTAGATAGAGATAATTTCTGTGCCTATCATATTGTGAAGGGGCACCGTACAAATGAATGCACAAGATTGTTGAAGGATATTCAGCAGATGATCGCAGACGGAAGGTTGGCCGAACCGGAGAAAAAGCCAAGCACTCAGACTAATCCTTTACCAGATTTTCCAATGGAGGTAAATGCAATAAATATCCATGTCGGAGGAACTATTTTTCACCAGGATATCTCAAAAAACTACTTTCATGATCCGGATTTGGGAGTAAATGTGGTTATGGAAGATTTTGATACCATCTGCCTGGTTAATGATTATGTTCGAAGGATAACAAGGGAGGGAAGAGTTGATTACCAAGTCCCTGAAGATATGTTATTCTCTAGAAATGCGAACCCAATAGCGCATATTGAGAAGTTTCTCCGGTTTATGTATGAGAAGAGGATTATGACGTTCAGATTTAATTCTCATTTCCTAAAATTTCTGTAAGGTTCTACACTCTAGTGGTATGAATCCCTTTCGATTCAGCGAAATTAGGATTGGCTTTATCTATCAAGAAACTTTATGGACTACTTCATAGAGATGCAGTGGTGGGAACAGCCTAACATCAATGAATAGAACGAGAGGCAGGAAGTCCTTTATGAGTTTGTGAATATGATATCCGGTAAGGGAGGATTGTCCGAAGACCATGTATGGAAGAGGATTCAGGAGGAACAGGAAGCAGAAAAAGACTCGGAGCCCGAGATTGAAATGTTTTCCGAAAATGAATTCGTCGTCAAGATGGTGGATGACTATGTTCAGACACTGAAGTTGGAAAGCAAAGATTGCTATCATATTCCTTTCTGCGCATTATATTGGGGGGGATTCTAACCCTATGCCCTACTTGGAGGTATTTAATAAGTTTATGTTCAATCAAGGAGTCGTTGTGTTCGGGTTTGCATCACAGTTCGGGTGCTTTATGAGAAGTTCAACCTGCGAATGGTATGAATCTTTACCAGAAGAACATTGTTGGAATTGGGTATTTGTCTATACCAGATTTTTGCAGGATTTCAAGTTCTTGGAAGGACACACACCGAGAGAATCCGATGGAAGTGTTAATGGTTTGATGAGGAAGGACAAAGGAAAGGAAAAGCTCGAGTCAGACGGAACTTCAAAGAGGCTTAGCGAGGAGCATGTTTTGATGATTCAACATAATGGAGGAGAAGACTTGATCCTAGCTCAAATCAAGAAGGCCAATTTAGCTGTCGAAAAGCCAGTAGCTCCGTTCATGCAATGGCCCTTCTCCAATGGCAAATCTACAATCGCAGCGGTGAAGGAAAACCCAATAGACCTGAAGGAAATTGATCTTCCAGATGATTTCAATGAGTTCGAAGTCTTTGAAGTCCAGCCAGCTACATGTTCTTCAGCTATGGAGCAACGTTCAATGATCGAAAGACCTGTATTTCCAATCACCCGGGGAGGGAGGGTTACTGGAGCAGTAGAACCACCAGCAGTAAGTGTGAATACTCGATTTTTCGGCTCCGAAATAGCAGTCGAACAGCACGAAGCAGTCCTGGTAAAAGTCTCTGGAAGTATATCAATATACCAATCTAAACGACCGTAACGGAACGAGGATCGCAGAAGTGGTCCCGGAATCTTTTTCGGAGGTCCGAAACTTCCAAAAAATCCAAAAAAGCGAAAAGAATCGACTGAAAAGCCCGCCCCAGGCACCCGACGCAAGGGCGCCAACCCGGCGCCCGTGCGCCAACCTGGTGCCCGGCGCCAGCAGGCGCCGCCAACGGCACCCTGGACGCTGGAAAACCCTAATTTCAGCCCCAAACCATATTTTTGCCTATAAAAAGGCCTTCCATGCTCAGTTTTCGGGGAATAAGTCTTCTCTCTCTAGTCCTTTATTCGATCTTTTCGAAGCTTTCTGTCTGTCAACCCTCGAGTCATTTATTTTTTTTTATAACAAATTACCGCCCGATTAAATTTCAACTTTAATTAAATTAATTTATTTAATCTGGAATTGAGGAGTGGAACAAAGGCCAACAAGGTATGATTCTTTAATCCTTTTCTTCTCACATTATCTTCATCTCAGTTCCTAAAGGAACATTCTTCTCATATACATTCACTTCATCTCTGTTCCTAAAGGAACATTCTTTTCACCAAAAATTGGTCAATTAAGGAAATCCTAATTTGGGACTAAATAACCAATCTTTTGGCTTAAAGCCACTCAACTTTTGACATAAAGTCACTCTTTTTCAAATCAAACCCTAATATGGATTTAGGTACATTCATAAGCCTTCAAGAGAAGCATCAATCAATCAACACTTTGGCACAAAGCCAATCAATTTTGAATTAAACCCTAAAATGAATTTAGGTATATTCATAAGCCTTCAAAAGAAGCATTCAAACATTCATAAGCCTTCAAAAGAAGCATTCAAACTTAAAGTCTATAAACTAATTTGGTTAAATAAACCCAACTTGGCTAAAATAGCATTCATTCATGCTTAAAGCATCCTTTGCCTTCAAAAGGCACTATTCGAACTACATTGACTTTGATTTCCCTATTCAATATGGGATATGTAGGCCAATCTATAATTAATTACAGGTTTCAAGTTAAATCATCAAAAAGCCTCTTTTTCACCTGCATTACATTAGTCCAAAACACAAGTCATGACATGTTCCCCGAACCTATCTCTGGTTACATTTTTAGGGTTTTCTTAATTGACCTTTAAAAATTTAATTAAGTGGTGACTCCATCACATCAGGCTTCATTAGAGGTCTAACTTGGTATAAAACCAGTGAATCAGTTCACAATTTGGGCGACACGGTTCACAATTTGGCGACTCCGCTGTGGACTCTTTGTCTCAGATGGAACACAATTGACTTATTATTTTGGACTAACATTTTTTTGCAGGGTACCTTTGCTTAAACCAAACATCTTCTCATTGATGATGTTTTGGTTTGGATTTCATTTAAACCGAATAAATTGGACTAAAATAAATTTAATCGGGCATTGTTTGCGCTTTACAGGAATCCTTTTCCCCTTAGAAAAAATGATTTTCAAATGAATTTCTTCTCTCTCTGTCTCAAACTTTTGAGTCTGGATAGCAAGTAGCGCTTGACCGGCATGTCTCCTTGATTATGCTGGCAGACAGCGAAAGTGTCCTCCCTGTTACCAGAAACCAATTCCAATCTTTTTGGAATTGGCACATGGCGCAACACGTACTGTTGGACCCACGCGAAACTCTTTGTTTTACATGTGGTTAGGTATTCCGTTGCCCTAGGTTCAAGGGTCCCTATAAGCCGATTCTATTTTTCATAAAGCTTAGAACCTTCCCCAAATAGGACAG
>CAOJBI010983665.1:0-10585 GCA_948277035.1 Euphorbia corollata | reverse complement strand
CGGTTAACCCCCTCAACTTGTAAAAAAATACCAATTTACCCCTGATTGCCACGTGTCAACTTTTTGTGGAGAGAGAAAAATGAAAATTTTGAAAAGTCAAACCAATCAGAATGTGACATGTGGCATCTAGGGGGTATATTGATACTATTTTACAAGTTGAGAGGGTTAACTGGTGCATTTTTGCAAGTTCAGGGGGGCAAACGGTTTTTTTGGCCAACCTCAGGGGGGTCCAGATGCCTTTTGCCTTGATTTAAAGGAGAATCATGGACAACCCAAACCCGTAATTCTATTTTCATGGTTCTTGAAACCATGACAAAATCATGAGAATTATAACATGAAAAACCCATACAACCAACCAAGTGAATTTAATTTAGAACCATTGCATAACATGAAAAATCATGAACCAAGCAACGCATAAGATTACTCTTTTTTTTTTCCAAAAGCTCTATCTTTTGCAGGTTACTATTCCGAAAAACTCTGAAAATCAATAACATGCAATTTCTAATTAATTGTATTCAAAGCATGGTTCTGAAGACCGAACCGGGTTCGACCAAACCCGATAGTTGGTCTGATCGGTTTTCAAATAGTTTCCATGATGATCAAAGATCGGTCGTTGATTGATTTGATCAGTCGGTCTGACTAGGAACTTTGTATCTTAACCGGTTCAACCATAATCTCTCATTTAATTAACAAAATATTTTTTTCATTTTAAGATTTGTGGAGTTCCAACACTGAACCTCTCACATCTTGAGTAATATATTTATTAATTGAGCAACAATCTTTACTAATGTTGAGTTTTATATAATTTCTTTTATATAATATAATATAATATAATATAAAACTTTTAAATTGTTTGTAAATAAAATCAATGCTTTAAATATTATTATACAGTAAATGTATTAGAATTTTTGTTTAATGTTTTTCTTAGTAAATTGGTTTGGTTATACTACAGTATTTATTTTTATAAAAAATTTGACTTTTTATATAACAATCCTAAATTTTAAATCAAATTAACAATGTACATTGCTTATTCATTTTATATATTCAGTATGAGTTTAATATATTACGCAATTTATTCTAACATTGGCAATTTCATATAAAAATTTACAAACCTTTTATATTTATTTTATAAAATCTAGTTTAATCCGGACTAAATTTGGTTTAATACACAATTCATGACTTTAATTTTACTAGATTCAAATACGTTTTTGAAAAGTCAAACAAACTAGATTCAAACACGTGACGTCGAACGGACTACGTGGTTCACTTTTACCAAGTTGAGAGGGTATCTGATCATTTTATGAATTGATGGTGACATTCGATTATTGAAGCCAAGGTGAGGGCTAATATTGCATTTGGCCAATTAGGAAGTATTAATTAATATTAGATATTATTAATTATTGTAATATTTTTACTTACATCTTGTTTCATATCAAATTATTAAAAATTAATAATATTTTAAAATGTTTTCAGAATATCTGGTTTAACCATCGAATTAATTCGTTTTAAACTTAAATCCATGATCCACTCTCTTCATTGGTTCTATAGTCGGTTCAGGTCTGAAAACTATGATTATAAGTTTAAATCTTTTGTCCAATGTTAAACCATGTAAATCTATTAAAAGTTTGTAAGTGAAGTTTTTCGTGACAACAACTGTAACAACATTAATCCCAAGCATGTCATGATTCATTAATATAAAATGCATTTTACTTTCCCTGTCAGATAATGTACGATTCCAACACTTTTTGTTCATTTCCGAAACATATGGAGTGTGAATTAATTACCATCGGATGTCCAATCATGAGCCTAATACATCATTAGCTTCCTGAACTTGGCTCAAAATATCAGTTGGACCCCTCTACTTTCAAATGTACACGTTACCCCCTTCAACTTGCAAAAATGCACGAAATTATTCCTGAACACCAAATGTTATTTTATGATTGGTTTGATTTTTCAAATATGTTATTTTTCTCTCTGAATCATAAGTTGGCATATGACATTCGAGGGACAAATTTGTGCATATTTTAAAAGTTAAAAGGGGCAAACGGGTGCTTTTTGCAAGTTGAGGGGGGGATAATTGATGCATTTGAAAGTTGAGGGGGGCATTTAACTTTTCGGGTCAAGTTAAGGACTATCTACGTATTGGGCCTCAATCATTTAATAAAGTTGGCATAAAACATTGCTTACATGGATTAGGCTCGTTTCTAGGTTTCTGGAAGCTTATGGGCAAGATAAAATACGGGCCCCTATTGATACGAAAAAAATAAAATAAAACTGAAACAAAGAAAATTGTATTTTTCTATATAAATAATAAGAAATAATAAAAAAAGTATATTCTATGGAAAATATCATTAGAAAAAACTAAATAACAAATGATGATTCAAAAAATATATCTAGTTGAATAGTTGAGTGATAGGCCTGTTCCTGAAGATGAAGTGCAGGAAGGGTCTCAGTTTGAAGCAGAAGGTTTGGAGGATGCTAATCACGTGACAAGCAGACCTGCAAAGTCAAGAAAGAAACCGTTACGCTTCAGAGAATGAGTCCAACTCTATTATTAGTTTGCAATTTGTTATTTTTAGAATAAGCAGACTTAGTCTGTTAGTTGTTTCAGTTTATTTCCCATTCCCCCTTTTTGTAGGAGTTATGCTCCACGACTCTTTTGCTTCAGTTTGTATTTTCTATTTATTATGAATGAAAACCAAAAATAGGTAGTCGAAAACTACCAACAAAAGCCTATGTCTTCTTTTTATACCATTTGGGACCTATCAAATTGGTATCAGAGCATCTCCATCGTTTTTTATCGGGACCACATTTCGTGGTGTCAAGAACAAACCTCACAACCATTACCATGACGAACAAAGAACGGCTGAATGTTATGGAGCGAAGTCTTGGAGCTCTCCAGGATGAGTTTCAGAAGATCAACACATGCATGAGTGACAAGCCACAGCACCTCGAAGGCTTGATCTTGCGCCTGACAGAATCTGTACATAGCCATCGTGAGAGTGCATCTGTTTCTAGCCAAGGCGGACACGTCGAACCTGAACAAACCGATCCCATTACTGACCATTAGCCACAAAACACCCAAACAAACCCACATCCAAACACAAACCCACATCGACACATCAAGCTAGTTTTCCCTAAGTTCCAAGGGGGAGACCCCACTCAATGGATCAGCAAGGCCAAGCAATACTTTGCTTATCAAGGAATCCCATTGGATCACAGAGTGGATTTTGCTTCATATCATCTTGAAGAAGAAGCAAACGAGTGGTTACAAGCCACTACTAAGAACCTGGGAGAGACACTGCCAGAGATTGATTGGGGAATATTCGAAGAGGAGTTATGGTGTCGGTTTGGACCTACGGAGGCTGAAATTTTGATGAAGCCCTTTCAAAGATACGTCAAACTGGGTCTCTTCAAGAGTTTCATCGTGAATTTGAACGGCTCCAAAATAAAGTGGAAGGCTGGACTGAGAAGGCATTTTTGGGGACGTATATGGGAGGCTTGAAAGATAGCATTACTGAGGGGTTCCGTCTCTTCCAGCCTATAACTCTTAAACGCACTATTTCTTTGGCCCGTATGCTTGAGAAGCAGCTGCTCAAGTCAGATCAATCCAGGCCATACCGTTCCAATCAAGTCAGCAGTCATCGATCACTTGCGACGCTTGTAGCTACCATGACCTTGAGGTCCTTGACCAGAGATGAGGCTATAACTAAACCCAAGCGCTTGACATGGGAAGAAATGAAGCAAAAAAGAAGCATTGGGCTATGCTTTAGCTGTGATGAGAAATTCACTCCTGACCATCGCTGCAAGAAGTCTCAGTTACTGCTCATAGAAGGAATCGATGAAGAGGTGTTTGAGGGTGAGAAGCATGAGGATGAATCTGAACCCGAAATCACTCTTCAGGCTTTAACGGGATGGTCTAGCCCACGCACCATTCGGATACGGACCAAAATCAATAAGAAGGAGGTGGTTGACCTTATTGATAGTGGGTCTACACACAGTTTCGTTAATGAACGAATAATCCATCAGCTAAATCTGCACTCATCATCGGTTCTTGAGAAGCGTGTCGGGGTAGCTGACGGCAACGAGCTACAGTGCAGAGGAGTCTATCGCAATGTTTCGGTTGAGTTGGCTGGTACAACATTTTTAATTGACCTTTACGCTGTACCATTGCAAGGTTTAGATCTGGTATTTGGTATTCAATGGTTATCAAGTTTGGGCCGAACTTTTTGTGATTGGAAATCACAAATCATTGAGTTTACTTGGCTGGCGAATTAAAGAAGATAGAGGGCCTAAATCAGTCTGAAATTCGAAGGGCCCAGTTTGAGGAATTAAAGATTGACTTAAAACAGGGCAACACCATATTTGCTATCTCTCTGCAAAATAACGCCGCCAACAACTATTCTCTTCCTCCTCGATTTAGCGAGCTTCTGCAAAAATTCTCTGAAATTTTTGAAAAGCCTTCAAGCCTTCCTCCTTCCAGAGCCATCAAACATCACATCACCCTTAAGGAGGGAACTGACCCGGTAAATGTCAGGCCATACCGGTATGCCTATTTTCAGAAGGATGAGATTGAACGGCAACTACAGGAGATGTTGGAAGCAGGTATAATTCGACCCAGTAGCAGTTCATTCTCGTCTCCAGTCCTATTGGTCAAGAAGAAGGATGGAACATGGAGATTTTGCATAGATTACAAAGCTCTAAATACAGTCATAGTGAATGATCGATTCCCTATTCCTACTGTTGATGACATGATTGATGAGTTATTTGGAGCTGTGATCTTTACAAAGTTGGATCTTACTGCTAGGTATCATCAAGTGTGGGTCAAGGCAAAGGATATGTATAAGACTACATTTCGAACTCACAACGGGCATTATGAGTATTTGGTGATGCCTATTGGTCTTTGTAACGCACCCTCAACGTTTCAAGCACTCATGAATACATTGTTTAGAAGGTACTTAAGAAAGTTTGTCATTGTTTTCTTTGATGACATTCTAATCTACAGTAAGTCTAAGGATGAGCACTTGGAGCATGTGAAGACTATTTTAGAGATACTCCAGGAACAAAAGCTGTTTGTGAAGCGGTCAAAGTGTGAGTTTGCAAAAAGTGAGCTCGACTATTTGGGTCACATTATCTCAGGAGCGGGAGTACAAGTGGACAAGAGTAAGATCGCTGCTATGATCGACTAGCCCTCTCCAACTACTGTGACAGAGCTGCGAGGATTTTTAGGACTCACAGGCTACTATCGAAAGTTTGTAAGAGCCTATGGTGTAATAGATATACCATTGACATATCTTCTCAAGAAAGAGAAGTTTGTATGGAGTGAGGTGGTTGAGACTGCGTTTTATGCCCTCAAGACGGCAATGAAAATTACCCCAACTCTAGCAATGCCTGATTTTTCCTCGACTTTTGTTATTCAGATGGATGCTTCCTAGGAAGGTATAGGAGCGGTACTCACTCAAAATAACAGACCTATTGCTTACATGAGTCGCTCTTTGGGTGTTACTAAGAAATCATGGTCAACTTATGTACGAGAGATGCTGGCAATAGTTGTTGCAATCAGGTCATGGAGGCCATATCTTTTGGGAAGAAGGTTTATTATACAGACAGATCAAAGAAGCCTCCGTTTCCTCCTCGAGCAGCGCATCTTGACACCTGAGCAGTAGAAGTGGATAGGAAAACTTGTTAGATACGATTATGAGATCACCTATAAACCAGGATTTGCTAATACCGCGGCTGACGCTTTTTTTAGATGACGGGATAGCTCGAAGCTGATAGCTATCTCCGTTCCTAATTCACCTATATAGGACGAGTTACGAGCTTTGGCAAATACAAACCCATATATGATTCGTGTCAGGTCCATAGCTGAAGGTAAAACTGGTTCGCCTTTTGTTTTCCGCAATAGACTGCTATTTTACAATCACCGTGTAGTGGTACCACCTAAATCACCAATAATCAGTACGCTGTTGCACGAATTCCATGATGCTCTTGTTGGTGGTCACTCCGGAACTCTCCGCACCTACAAAAGACTATCCCAACAGTTCTATTGGTCATCAATGCATCGAACCATTCGAGAATACGTCTCGTCTTGTGATGTCTGTCAATGCGCGAAATCTAGCACACTCACTGCCGCTGGTTTGCTTCAACCTCTTCCAATTCCTGACCGTGTGTGGGATGATGTCTCGATGGACTTCATCACTGGTTTACCAAAATCAGAAGGTTGCTCCACCATCATGGTCGTGGTCGACAGGCTTACCAAGTATGCCTATTTGGTACCCTTACCTCATCCCTATACCTCTAAAAATGTGGCTTCTAAGTTTGTTAAACATTTGGTGAAGTTGCATGGCTTACCTAGGTCTATTTTGAGTGATAGAGATGCACTGTTTGTTAGTCATTTTTGGAGGGATTATTGGAAATGTGCAGGGACCACTTTAAAAATGTCTACTGCTTTTCATCCTCAAACTGACGGACAAACTGAGATGGTGAATAGGTGTATAGAACAGTTTTTGCGATGATTTGTTGAGCACAAACCGAACTAGTGGAAAGCTTTACTTCCTTGGGCCGAATATTGGTATAATACTACATATCATGGATCCACTGGCATGACACCCTATCAAGCATTATATAGCAGACCACCACCACTGTTACCAGCATATGACAAAGGCAATACTATAATTGGAGAGTTAGAGGAACAGTTGTTGTTAAGGGATGAACTGTTGGCTGAGCTCAAGGATCACCTAGCCAAGGACAATAACCAGATGAAACAGTGAGCTGACAAGGGAAGGCGCGAGTTGGAGTTTAAAGTCGGCGATTGGGTTTTTTTAAAGCTTCAACCTTACCGCCAAGTTACTGTCTTTCGCCGTTCATCCCAGAAGCTCTCTCACAAGTTCTTTGGTCCATTCGAGATAGTTGAGAGAATCGGACCAGTGGCTTATCGGCTCAGTCTTCCAACTGGTTCGAGAATTCATCCTGTCTTTCACATTTCCAAGTTGAAGCTGTGGATCGGAGAGGGAACGCCGAGTATGGGTTCACTACTACCGATGCGCGTGAATGAGGAGCTTCACTTACAGCCGGAGTGTGTCCTTGCACGACGTGTTACAAGTGACGAATGTCAGTCACTTATCAAGTGGGTGGGACTTACTGTTGAGAATGCTACCTGGGAGTTGGATGATCAGCTACAGTACAGTTTCCCTATCTTTAACCTTGAGGACAAGGTTTGTTTTAGGGAGGAGGGTAATGATAGGCATGTTCCTGAAGATGAAGTGCATGAAGGGTCTCAGTTTGAAGCAGAAGGTTTGGAGGATGCTAATCACGTGACAAGCAAACATGCAAGGTCAAGAAAGAAACTGTTACGCTTCAGAGAATGAGTCCAACTCTATTATTAGTTTGCAATTTGTTATTTTTAGAATAAGCAGACTTGGCCTGTTAGTTGTTTCAGTTTATTTCCCATTTCCCCTGTTTTGTAGGAGTTATGCTCCACGACTCTTTTGCTTCAGTTTGTATTTTCTATTTATTATGAATGAAAAACCAAAAATAGGTAGTCGAAAAGTACCAACAAAAGCCTGTCTCTTCTTTTTATACCATCTGGGACCTATCATTGAGTTATTTAGGGAGATTGAATGAGTTTGGGGATTTGGAAAATTAGTAATGGTTGGTAAAGATTATTATTTGTTTAGAAGTTGAATAAGCAAAGAGTGAAAAGAAGATAAAAATTGAATTAGATAATAACATTTGCTAACAAGTTTTTAAAAGTGGATCCTCAATAATTAATTAAGTATTTTTTTTGTTATTAAATAACATTTGCCCCATGAACATGCCTGACCTGGATATGAAATCATGTTAGCACGTAGAGTTAACAAAGAGAGGTTAGAATTGCATTATTAAGATAAAGAAACATTTTACTTACCAAGCGATATACACCAATGCAACATGACATATTTGTAATCCTTTTAATGATTATATAGAAACAAAAACCAAACAACAACAAAATCTAATGATGCGAGAACAACAGGTGTATCATGTAATTGAATGCGTGGTAGCACTATATACTTTGAATGGTGGAAATTAATTGGTTGATGAATCAGTAGATTTGATGTTCCCTTAATAAAGACAACAACGTTATTATTAGTAGGCAATTAACTACTCCTAGTCCTACCACTTAATATAAACATAGTGATCATTTTGTAACTTGCTTGATTACCTTTGCAACTTGCTAAATTTTGACACAACTTTTTTTCCCTCATTTATCATCTAACAAAAACATAATGATCGTTTTGCATAGACAGCTCATATCCCACTTTATCAAATTTCCAATCTTTTCACAATATTAAACCGGTGAAGTTTCTGGTACGCGATATTATCAGTATGATCGGCCGGACATTTAATTTCATGAAATATAATTTATATATAAAAATATATTAATATCTATATGTATATAATATAAATATAAGAAACTATGTTATTTCACTTTATATCATTATAATTACGTTTTAGAAGTATATATTACATTATCATTATATCAATTTTCATAATCTGGACATGTCATACTCGTATTTTTTATATACCGATATTTTTAATAAATCGTATCGGAATCATTAATGGTATGTGATAATACTGATACAACCGGGTGGTACGGTACATAAAAATTTCACATGATTTTAGATGAATTGGCTAATATTAATTTGACATCTAATTAACTAACCTACCTTGCTATATTCATAGGGCGCAATTTGATTTTTTTTAATTAATATGTTTGTAATAATTTTTTCAAATAAATATAAATATAAATTTGATTTCATTTCAATTTAGTTTGGGTGGATCATAAAATGTAAAAAAAAAACTTAATATTTTTAATAATATCTTTTGCCTCAATATCCATTACTTTTCGTTTGAAAAATAACTCATTTATAGTGTGTTTAGAAACATTCTATCTGTCCATCAAAAAAAAAAGAAACATTCTATCTGAAAAAAAAATGAATTCAGTTCATTTTATGTATATAAATAAAATGGATGGAATGTTATCCATGAAATGAATTAAATTTTTGAAAAATGTTTCTATGAACATACACAACCTTATTCGACATCAGAGCAAATACACTATATCTCCTCATATTTTATCAATATACTTCATTTTCTTTTACTATATGTCTTTCCACAGTTTTATGTTGATACCAAAAATACATTAATTAAAACAATAAAAGTATTTATGCACATATGAAGCTTTTGTTGTTTTAAGAAAGAATTGAATACTTTATTCTTTTTGTCAGTTACGATGAGAGAATAAAATGAGGGTAAAATAAAAAAATATGTTTAAATTATTTCAATAAAATCTGAAAACGACACTGAAGCACAGATATTAAAGAAACGAAGGGAGTAATATATATTTTCCCGAATTTCATACTGGATGATGCGGTATTGACGATTGGCAGTGGTCTGTAAATTTTGAAATGTTAATTTCTTTGTTAAGAGACAATGGGCTTATGGCCCATAATATTATAAGCGTCTCTGCAGGAGGTCATCCGGCCCATAATATAGTTTAGGCCCATCGACCTAGAATTCTACCTTATTCAACTTTTTATTTTTCTTCACCATATTCGCTCAAAATGGAGCATAACACAATGAAAATTTAGGACATGTAGAAATACTCAGTTATGCACCTGGTCAGTGGTGGTTTCAAGGACCCCGAGCTGGACAGAGAAAACTAAGGTTTTCATACTGTCCAATACAAGTAATTTGGGAGAGTAAGCACTCTAAATTTCTGCATGTTTAAAGGGAACAGTGCAGTCGGACTCAGGGTGTCTGGACGACGTCGTACGCGTTCCCACCCTAGGAGATCGCCTTTTTACAAGGCGACATGAAAAACTACGTAAGAAACTTTTCAATTGGTCTAGTTAGTCATGTAGATTACGTGTTAGTAATTTCCATTGGAATGGTCTATTATAACAAGAATTCTCATGTAAAAATTGAGATGAAGAAAATTTATGATATTTATATATTGAGTACAACTTAATAAATTAGTGTAGGAACTTTAATGTTCTACTTTTAAAAATTATTAAATTGAAGTTAAAAAAATTGGAGATAGAAGAGCAAGATCAGGCTTATTGAAATTAATTAGTTTCACTGAATGTTTAAATCGTCTAGTTTTTATACACTATGATTTAAAAGGATTTTATGAAAACATTGAACAATAAAATTTGTCCAGTAATTGATCCATTAAGTCGTCTTGATCGAAAGTCCAACTAGTCGGTTCATTAACATGTCAACTATATAATGTGTTTTCAACGTCACCTGTTCTTATAAGGGGTCCAAGTTTTCCGCTCAAACTAGTTAGGTTGGGTTTGACAACATTGATTAGACTTAATTATCGGACGAGTTTGGACTGGATCTACGAATTTTAAAACAAAAATATTGTTATAGAACATAAACAATTTTGGAGTCAGTAATCTATCTCAAACCTAGCTCGGTCCAGCTCATCCATATAAAAAATATGTTTTTCTTTCTAACGAATGAACTAGAAATATTCTGAGATAAAAAAAATATAACAAGGTAATATAATGTACCGAACATATATTATCCAAATGTATTT
>CAOJBI010983637.1:0-12285 GCA_948277035.1 Euphorbia corollata | reverse complement strand
AACTTATACAAGAATTCTTTTACAAAATAACTTCCGAAAATCGATTCTTTAATTCAAAACACTCAATGAGACACCATAGAATCCATATTAGATAACTTTTCCAATCCTAGTGGATGTATGAAAAGTCGTTCCTGAAAGCACCGCACCATATTGACAATCTAGTTGGTCCACCTAATCTGTGTTAATCTTAGAATGAAGATTAACCATTTCACTGGGGTTAACAATCAGGCTCAAAACTAAATAAACAGGAAGCACATAATAACACATAGACATATGATAACCTTCATGAAAGTCTAGTATATGCAGAAAAACAAACCAAGTTATTGTGGTATGCCTAACGAAATTAAAGGGATATCAAACCTTTATCGCAATTCAGTGGATGGTGGCGTTCCTATCCAAAGGGAGTTGTCAATTCCGGAGTAAGTCCTGCGTCAATTTGTAATCCGGTCTCTTGATTCTATAGAAGCCTTGCTCGGTTATCTTCCTTGTGAAACTTGAAATGATTGTATGATTTGCAATTACACATTCTCAAGAATTCTACAATCATCAAAAGTTATGAAGTGATCGTGTAAGGATCGATTCACTTGCATAAATTCTCTCTAGTCTAGAAATATAATAAATTCTCACTAAATTTTCTCTCACATGCTAATATATACGAAATGTAAGTCTAAAATGACTTTCTATCTTCACACCTTATGAAATTGATGCAGGAATAGCCCTTATATAGGAGTGAAAAGTCATGCATCTTCATGAAAGGTTGTGTTTCTTCCTAAAAGTCATGTCTCTTGAGTGAAAATTCATGTTGTTTCACCCAATTACACGTGGCTCTTCTTCTTGGATAAGCACCTCTTCATATGTAATGGTTGGAAGTGGTTGTGGTGGTTAATCAGACTTGAAACTGAATGAAATTGTCGAAGAAGTTTATGGTACACGACGGTGTCATGATCGAGAAGTATGTATCGCGATTGTGATTTGAAGCATTTCTTCACTTCCTTATGTTGGTTACAAGTCACGATCGTGACAAATGTCGCGATCATGAACTGTTATTCTTTCATAGCAAAACACCTTCAAAACTTCACGAAATTCACTCGAACTTGCACACATCCAATTGCATCCACTTTAACACTACTTTTGCCACAAAATGACATAATTCCTCTCCTAAAATGTAATATTCCATCTTTTTGTAATTTCAACATCTGATTCATCTAAGTACCTGTACTTGCATCAAAAATAAGAACATACCCTGTGAAGTCTAATAAAAGAGGTATAAAATCACACACAAATCATAATATTTCATATTGAAAATCAGTGATAAATAAGTGTATTTGCATACTTATCCCACCCCCACACTTAACTTTTGCCTTGTCCTCAAGGTAAACCAACTTAGAGTGTAAAAGATGTAGGATTATAAGAATTCGTACCTCACTTAGCATAAGAATATTGCAATGAGTTTCACATTCCCACCAGCGTAATTTAAACAAATAGAGCATTGAAATTTCTCACAAGATAGCATTGTGCAATTTATATAGCCTTAGTTTCATACCTTGGTATCTAAAGAAATGTCCACCGAATCACATACATAGTATAAGCCTTATATACGTTCTAAAGTATATCCTTCTCTTGAGCAAGATCCAAGCAATGAGGACAATGAAGAGCACACTTTGAAATATGTCTCAAGGAATATCTAGGTAACCATAGATGCTTTTTCTTTTGCCATTTTCTATTTCTCTTTTTGGCTCTTTCTTTCTTTTCTCTTTTGGCATAAGATTTTGAAGTAATTGAAATGACTAGTACTTATTTTTCATGCTATGCCTTCTAATCATTTTCAGTCAATGAATGGTGTTGTATTTTATGCTCCATACCATTCCTCACCTTTTGCATAACTCATTGGTTATCCTCTCATTTTTCTTTTGATATTCAACATAAAAACCCTCACCTATATTGACTTCAAAGTATTATGGCTATATAGTTTCCTCATACTCTTCTCTAAACTCAATACTTATAGGACATAAACTAGAAAAAATGTACAACTCTTATCCTAAGCAATGATTATATATAATTCCTTCAAAAATGTATTGGTAGCATTAAACCAAAACTATATAACTTATGCTAACTCACTCTTACTTGAGAAATTTGCTTTTGAATGTTGCTCACCACTCATCTCACCCAAATGATGTTGAAAACTTATACCTAACACTCAAAATAATACCTTGGACAAACAATTGTTAGTAAGTATAAAGGTATAATAAGTTAAAAGCAAATCATCAATCTTTATTCTTCATGGAAAATTTACAATGTCCTCCCCCATACTAGACTAAACTAGGTGTATCATAAATGGGACATGGAAATTTTCAATCGAAAAGAAAAATAAACATAAACTAAAAACTAACATCCTTATGTTATATGTTTAAAATTCTTATAGGTACCTTATAAGTTGATTCAAAGTATATATAAGCAATAAGGATATAAGAGAACACAACTTGCATTAATTATGTAAAATGAAGTTACATGTGTAAAAATAAAAGTAAGAAAACATAAAAAAAACAAACACTAACATAGACAATCCTAAATGCAATCCTAAACTACTATGTGTTTTAATTCCTAATAGATCCTAATCTATGAAAATAAGAGAGTTTGAGCCATCTTCAGGAGTGAATTCCTTCATAATGCATTCAACTTTAAAGTCAAGCTCTCTAAGATCAACATTAAGATCGTAGACCATCCCGCTAATGTTATCGAGTTGATTCTGAATATTGTTATGACACTCAATCAATTCTTTCAATTTTTTCCTCAATCCAGCCTTCGTTCTTCCTCTTTGTTCCAATTCCTCCCTTTCTCTCTTCATATCTTCAGCCATTCGGTCTTCCCATACCTTCCAACGATAGCATCTTCAGCAATAAAGATTTCACTAAAAATAGGCATCCTAGCAATTTGACCCAACAAGTTGGCCATGGTTCGAACTCCGTAAGCCAATTTGTCAATATTTGAGGCACCATCCATAATGGCGTTCATCATTATATGAGAGCAATCCACATCATTTTGTCAAGAATACTATTTAGAACATAGAGATCTTTAGGGTTTACACGTTCAAAGTCGGGTTTACCGAATAATGCACATTTTAGATAAAAATGGAGGGTAAGGATACAAGGATCTTTGAACCATCGGTTGCAAGACAACATGGGATCATACTTGGTTCGATCAGTAAGCCTAGTCCATGTAGGAAGAGGATCCAAACCATACGGTATTCGGTTGTAACAATCCTTCGGGAAACCGAGATAATGATCCAACTTCTTCCCGAAAGATAAGAGCATTATTCCTATCTGATTTCCATTGCACCAAGACCAGCATCTCTAAACGGTTGTTCAAATTATTCCAAAGATTCATACTTGAGTAAGTCTCAAAGTGAATCATCCTTAAATACGCCATGAAACGATCGTAGATTCCCAATTCCTTGAAATCTCATTTATCAATTGTATAATTCCCCACAAATTCTCTAGATTTCAGCCTTTCATAATGATCTCCCTCTTCATGAGAGTAGATTGGGAAGGGACACTCATACCATGCTTGAATGTTGGTAGGAGCAAGGTTATATTTATCAAGATTCATGATGAATTGAAGGGATTTCTTCTTGAAATCTTGAAAGAAAAAGAGTAGGAATGATTTAGAATGAATTCTGAATGGATATGAACGTTTATAGTAAAGTTACAACGTTCTCCACTAAAGCAATTAAGGAAAAAGTGGGAAAAACTGTCGAAAACTACCTCTAACATTCAGATTCTCGATAAAGTCATGATCGCGAACACCTTGTCACGGTTGTGATTTTCCAGTTTTTCACAAATAGAAACATTTTGAAAAATTTCGTGATCTCGAATCCTGTCACACTCGTGAAACGGGATAGTTTCAGAATATTTTTTCTAAGTTATTCCAATGCAAAGCAATTATACCTTATTCTAGTACTACTATACTACTATATAAACACATATAACATATCTTCCAAATCAAAGTACTTTCTCCTAAACCTATTCCTATAAAATTTCAATATCTACGCATTTGATTTCCCCGGTAACGGTGCTAAAAACTTGTTCGCCACTTTTCTAATGGTAATTTATAATATAATATCAAATGCTCAAATGGTGTTGTCAATACCTAAAATTATTACCAAAATAGAAAAATGATGATAACTGCAAGTATACAGTTGTGATGTAGTTTTAAAAGATATCGATCCCACAGGAAAGGAAAGGAAACAAAGTAAAATTTAATTTGAAAGATAGATAATTAATAAAAATGAAGTTTGATAAAGTAATGGTATAGTTAACAAACAAAATGGTATATTGTGTAGAGTAGCAAATAACAATGAGAAAGGGTTGTAAATCTTGTCTTAGACAACTTATACAAGAATCTTTTACAAAATAACTTCCGAAAATCGATTCTTTAGTTCAAAACACTCAATGAGACACCATAGAATCCATATTAGATAACTTTTCCAATCATAGCATATGTATGAAAAGTAATTCCCGAAAGCACCAGATTGACAATCTAGTTGGTCCACCTAATCTGTGCTAATCTTAGAATGAAGATTAACCATTTCACTGGGGTTAACAATCAGGCTCATAACTATTCAAACAGGAAGCACATTATAACACATGGACATATTATAACCTTCGTGAAAGTCTAGTATATACAGAAAAACAAACCAAGTTATTGTGGTATGCCTAACAAATTTAAAGGGAGATAAAACCTTTATCGCTATTCAATAGATGGTGGCGTTCCTATCCAAAGGGAGTTATCAATTCCGGAGCAAGTCCTACGTCGATTTGTAATCTGGCCTCTTGATTCTATAGAAGCCTTGCTCGGTTATCTTCCTTGTGAAACTTGATATGATCAAACTAAAGAACAAAAGCCTTCATTGATTGTATGATTTGTAATTACACACTCTTAAGAATTCTACAATCTTCAAAAAGTTATGAAGTGATCATGTAAGGATCGATTCACTTGCATAAATTCTCTCTAGACTAGAAATACAATAAATTCTCATTGAATTTTCTCTCACACACTCATATACATGAAATGTAAGTCTAAAATGACTTTCTAACTTCACACCATATATGAAATTGATGCAGGAATAGCCCTTATATAGGAGTGAAAAGTCATGCCTCTTCATGAAGGTTGTGTTTCTTCCCAAAAGTCATGTCTCTTGAGTGAAAAATCATGTTGTTTCACCTAATTGCATGTGGCTCTTCTTCTTGGATAAGCGCCTCTTCATATATGACGGTTGGAAGTTGTTGTGGCGATTAATCAGAGTTGAAACTGAATGAAATTGTCAAAGAAGTTTCTGGTACACGACGGTGTCACGGTCGTGAAGTATGTGTCATGATCATGATTTGAAGCATTTCTTCACTGCCTTATGTTGGTGACAAGTCGCGATCGGGACAAATGTCATGATCGTGAATTGTTGTTCTTTCATAGCAAAACATCTTCAAAACTTCACGAAATTCACTCGAACTTGCACATATCCAATTGCATCCACTTTAACATTACTTTTTCCATAAAATGACAAAATTCCTCTCTTAAATCGCAATATTCCATCTTTTTGTAATTTCAACCTCTAATTCACCTAAGTACTTGTACTTGCATCAAAAACAAGAACATACCCCGTGAAATCTAATAAAAGAGGTATAAAACCACACACAAATCATAACATTTCATATTGAAAATCAGTGATAAATAAGTGTATTTGCACACTTATGAGGCAACAAGGAATGATGACACAAAGAATGTAGATGAGTTCGTAAAAACAACATTATTTATAGATTTGGGACATCGAGACTATTCATCAATGATCGTGGAACCCAATTTTGCAACAAAATAGTCTCTGCTTTACTCAAGAAATGAGGTTTCAAGCATATGATTTCCATAGTATACAACCCATAGACTATTCGGCAAGCTGAAATGAGCAATAGAGAGATCAAACTCATCCTGGAGAAGATAGTTAATCCCAATAAGAAAGACTTGAGTCTCCATCTCTTTGAAGCTCTCTAGGTAGTTCAAACAACATGGAGAGCCCCATTGGGATGTCATCTTACTGAATTATCATTAACCAATCGAGATCAAACACAAGGTATATTAAGCAGTCATATAGAGACAAAGTATAGGATGAGTGCAATATAAGAATAGAGGAAATTACAATTTTATGAACTTGAAGAGATAAGAAATGAAGTCTATAAGGGCTAAAGCTTACAAATAGACCGCTAAACACTATGATCTCTTTGTTTCCAAGAAGATATTCAAAGAAGGACTAAAGGTTTTACTGTATCAGTCCCGACTTTCATTAACTAAGGTCTTGATGGACTAGCCTTTTCATTGTGACTAAACTTGTTTGTCGGGCAGGTTGGGTCCAGCTTGACATGATTTTTAATAAATAATAAATTAACCCAAGCCTGATCTATGCCCATACTACATAATTTTGGGCTCAGGCCAGGCTTACAACTTCATCCCCAAGCCCGGCCAAGTCCTTGAATACGTTTTTGTTATAAAATATTTTATTAAATTAAACAAAACAACAGAATAAGTAGATGTATATTTAATTTTCGAATGTAAGTATATTATTTATTTAAAACCTAAATATTTAGTAACATTTATTATAGTCAATTATATAAATTTAATCGAACAAAATATAAGTTCAACATAATTATAAATTTAATAAATAAATATATAATAAATAAAATTATACATTTGGCCTGGCTTGAGTATTATTATAAAAACCAAGCTCGACTCATAAAATTTCGGGATTTGACAGGCTCAAGCTCGGGCTAACTTTTTTTAAAAAGTAAGAGTCCAAGGGTTGGCCTATTCCGAGCCCCGTGAACAAGTATGATCGTGACTAAGGTATTTCATCACGGAGCAGTCATCATACAAAGCACAACAACGGATAAAATGTAAAAATTCAAAAGACATCTCTTCAAGTTATACTATGAAGGATTCTAACCTCACACTGAGAAGATTCATCTCATAGAGATCTCTTACCCCACACCATGATCTTGGTGCGAGGAGTCAAACTCAGCGATGTTAAACCAAGGGCTCTTGGGAGGCAAGCTAAGAATTTTCTAACCCCCTCTCTATTTTTAAATTTTTAGAATTAAATTTTAGTCTTTTATTTGTTATTAAGTAAACTGTTAGGAATGAAAAACTCTCTCGTATTTACTGTAGTCCTAGATCTCTACAATACGGCATAAAGTAAACCGTCACGTGGTAAGTGGAATTGACGTAGAGCAACAACACGCATCTTGATCTTTGCAAAGAATGGGTAACATGGCACTCTCCCTTTGGTAAAACCGGTCTTCAAAACCAAATAATGATTAGATTACTCTCATGATTACCACTACCTATTCATTTTAGCTATGTAACTATCTTCCTATCCAAGAATCCACATTTGCTTGTAAAAAGCCACATATTCCTTCATTTCACTTCGCGTTGTATTTGCAAACTTTTTCTAAAGCTAAAATTCTCTCCAGGGAACTTACTCTCTTCTTCACCATGTCTTATCCCAGTAAAATAACTCCAACAACCCCTAAAATTGGACCCACCAAAAGCACACCGCCACTAGGACTCAAGGCTGCCATACCATTGATGTTCTTGGTGACTCTAACAGCGGGACAAATACTCCACTCATCACTTTTCCCATCAACAACATCCTTTATGATCCAACTACTAACCAGGAAGAAAACTATGGAATAACTCTTAGAGACAAAATGATGGTAAAGGAATTTCTATAGCAATCCCATGACACCATCATGATCCTTCACTCTAATGAGGAGACTTATCTCATTTATTCTCCTCCTCCTACAAAGAGAAAGCCTTTCACTTGAAGTGCTAACAAATTTGATAAGAGCAATAATTAGATAGTCCAAGAGGATGAGATTTTAAAGACTTATAAGGCTATTTTCACCGAGACCATGAAGAGCCTTAATTAAGATCCATGAAGTAGGCATCCAAGCCTTCACCATGATCTCTTGACTCCACTCCTCTACATTTATTTCCCTATTACCAAGAGCTGGCTTGAGAATATATGCCATATTTCCTTCAAGTAAGACTTTGGGAGCTATGATGAAGTTGGAGTCATTAAATTTTGCCTCTAATATAAGTATTTCAGTTATAATCTCGATGACCTCAACAAAGCTCTAGGCGTCACAAACTCCCCTAAAGAGATGTTTGATTCTCCTTCATTTGATTTCAATACTACTAAGACTGAATTTTCCATATGCAATAATGATTCTTTAGTCACCACATGGAAGTTTGTTGACTTTAAAGCCTCCTACATCCTCTCTTTCAATTTATACAGTCACTACAAGAGCTTCGGGACTCTTAATAAAAAAGAAGTGCATATCCTTCAATTCTTGGGGAACAAAAAAAGCTCATTTTCGGAGGTTAGACAGAAAAACAATTCCACTTTGCCCTAGGCCACTCTAAGAACCCTCATATTCTTGCCACTATGATCTTGATGATTGCATATGGCATGGATCACTTTGATCGTGCCCCCTATAATAAACATTTTGAGACCTTGTTGCTATATACGAAGAACTTGGAGAATATGCCAATGGTGAAAATAATCAATAGGACCAAGCACATGTGTCTTCTCCTACTGTTGATGAAAAGAAGCCTACTGGTAAGATCATCTGACTGTAGCAAATTATCCTCCACCACCGCCTCTGTTGAGCTTTCCCAGAAATATAACACTTTGGAGAAATAGTATTAGGACCTCTTCACTAGCAGTTTACAGCTTAGTGCTGAAAATCAAGACCTCCAAACTCTACATGATCTTCGGCTATATTGGATTTAATCCTTTCACATATTTAGGTTATCAATGAGACCTGGCAGCATAGGTCTCTATGCTTTCTATCTCTTCATCTAGACATTACCGTTTTCTTCCCTCTCTCTTTGCTTTCATTTTCAGTTTATTTGCATTGAGGCAGATGCAAAATATAAGTGTGGGAAGGGATCTATATCTTTAGTTGCTTTTTTAATCTTTATGTCTTGTTTTGTAGGTTTTTAGTCTCTTTACTTTGTTTTCTATTTATATCAGTTTATATTGTAAAAATTTTAGTTTCAACAATACCATGTTTTCTCTTTATTTTCTATAATGACATGCTTTGAACTCTAACCTCTTATAAAAAAAATGAGTAAATACAAAGAACAGAGAACCTCCATAGTGACTAATTAAACAAGTAGCAAGACTAATTTAATTAACCATACTTGACAAGGAGAGCTGATTTAAGAAAAGTTTGTTCCAATGACTGAAATCCAAAAGTCGCCTTATAAGATATAAGTTTCAATGAGTGCATACTTGGAATTGAAAGTTTTATTTTATTGCACTTAAGCTTGGTTTGTTTTCGTAAGATCTCTTTGTACCTTAGGACTTCATCAAGGCCTTAAACCGTCCTTTTCACCATCTTGGTGGTTTTTTTTTTGAATGAAGGCTTGGAACGCATGTAAGAAAGGGTCCGACATCCCAACTAGGTTGGCACCCCGGAACACCAAACAAACACGCGATCAAAATTTATTAAAAAAATAAAGAAAGAGAAATTACATATGAGTTCAAATAGAACAAGAAAAAAGAAAACAAACCACGAAAGTGGCAATACAAAACCAATAAACAACCCCTGATAGGAGACAACACAAAGGCAGCAGAGAGCACGACTTAGATCCGGAGCTCCAAGTGGGCATTGCCTCATTAAAAACCCCGGAACGGGAAAAACCCAATGGGAAAAGGCCCGCTCCAGGGGAAAAAGAGTACAACGCAGATAAGAAGAAGGAGCAACGGAACAAGAGCTTGATAAAAAAACACAAACATCAAGCAAATCTATATGAAAATTGACCACGCAAATCATGCAAAAAATTGCCCGCACAGAAGTTCGGTAAATCAGACGAGCTCAAGGACACACCAGAGACTCTTCCGTAACAAGCTAGAGCATCTGCAACAGAGTTACCTTCCCGAAAAACATGCGAAACCACAAAATTTAAATGACGTAGGTGATCCAAACATCGAATCCAATCTTTACGGAGGCACCAAGGGATGTTCATAGTTTTAGAACGAAAAGCCCAAACAACGTAGGTCGAATCGCTCTCTAACCAAATATTTTGCCAACCTTTATCTTTTGCTAGATTAATCGCAAAGATCGCTGCATGTAACTCCGCAACAAAAGGGTAAGAGACACCAATTGGAAAAGCGAAACAATGGACAACAGCCCCGTAGCAATTTCGAACAATACCACCACAACCCGCTTCACCGGGAGAACCAGCTGACGACGCATCCGTATTAATCTTAAACCAATTTAAAGGGGGTTTCAACCAACTCACCATCGTGACCTTAGGGGCCTTCGGAAAACGAGGCTGGAGGTGCAAAGATCGAAGCACATTCCGCTCTTCATTCGAGTTCCAAATATGACCGAATCCAGCCACATCCGAACGACTAACCTGCTGCCAAAGATCACGCAAAGCAAGGTGAATAGAAGGAGAAAAAGAATCAAATATAACCTTGCAACGAATCCTCCAAACGATCCAAAGAACTGAAACAATAGCTGCATTCCACAAAGATTTAATTTGAGGTGAGAAACGAAGCTGAAATAGAAACTCAATATCAGCAAGAAAATTCCCCTCGAAATGAGGCTGCCGGCCAAATAAACCGAAAATGCTTTGCCAAATCTGCCACGTGAAGTTGCAGCCCCAAAAAAGATGGTCACGTGTCTCATAAGCATTGCAACAAAGCGGGCACATCGAAACGATAACAATACCTCTCTTTCGTAAAGCTTCATGGGTTGAAATATACCCCGTGACAACCTTCCAACCCAAAACCGAACGAGATGGGGGAATCGAAGGATGCCACAAATGTTTATGAATCTTGGACTCTTCCACAATAGGTTGCAGCCAACGATAATATAATTTGGGTGTTAATTCTCCGCTCAAGGAAGGGCACCACTTGCATACATCCTCGGAATCTTCAACAACATGTACTTGACGAATTTCAGCTTGAACTTCAGGATGCAAAACTGACGGCAAATCAGCCCAGACGCCATTATGCATGAAATCAGAAACTTTATCCGATAGCGAAGAATGATCCGCAATATTCAAATTTGTACGACTCGCAATAGGTGGAACAATCCACTTAGAATTCCAAAAATTCAGATTCGAATTTGGTCCCAAAAACCACATAACATTTTCAAGAATAGAATCAGAAACCTGAGAAATGGAGGTCCAAATTGACGAATTGAAGTGAGCAATTCTTGGCAGCCCATTTTTAAAAAATCTGGAGGAGATCATAGCGAAACCAAAACCCTTCCTTCGAATAATACCCCAAGCAAGTTTGGCTAGCAACGAAACATTAATGTCCTTGATATTTTTAATTCCTAACCCACCCGCCGCTTTAGTTTTAAGACAGATTTTCCATGGAGCCGCAACAACTTTGCGTTTATCAATAGATCCGGTCCAAATAAAATTCCGGATAGACTTTTGCAAGCTAGAAATTAAAGTAGCCGGCCATTTATAAATTGAAAAAGAGTGCATTAACGAGCCATTGATAACCGAATCCACAAGAACAATACGACCCGCTATACTAAGAGTGTTACCCATCCAACCCGCGAATCGAGCTTGTATTTTGTGAAGAAGAGGCCGAAGATATGCCGCCTTTGTAGCACCACAAAATAAAGGAACCCCCAAATAATTAAAAGGGAGGCAGCCTCGTTGTAAATTTAGATTATTCGCCAAATTCAATTGCCGAACATCGCTCACCGAATGGCCAAAATATAAAAACGATTTGTTCCAATTAACTCGTTGTCCGGAAATTGTACCATAAAGATCAAAAATATCTTTAATAACAGCCATATTGCTGTTAGAAGCGGCTCCAAAGATCAAAATATCATCCGCATAGAGGAGATGGGATGGGAAAGCACAGGATGGAGTGTAACGCATTCGCATAAAATTTCCCGAGTTCGCAAGAGACAGCAACATTCTACTCAAGAAACCTTCACCAAGACAAAAAAAGCAAAGGAGATAAAGGATCCCCTTGACGAACCCCTCTTGAACATCTGAAATATCCCTTAGAACCCAGAGGAGTAGAGATGGAAATGCGAGCCGAATCGAGAATCATACGAATCCAATTGATGAACTTAGCCGAGAAACCAAAACATGATAAAACTGAAGTAAGGAAAGACCAATCCATCGTGTCAAAAGCCTTCCTAATGTCAATTTTCATAGCCATATTGCCACCATGAACACGCGAATTCATAACATTGA
>CAOJBI010983471.1:0-11778 GCA_948277035.1 Euphorbia corollata | reverse complement strand
AAAACCATAATTCTCGATTTTTGAATAAATTAGTAACTATTATATCCGAACTCAGAATCTCATCTTTTCAGGTATAAAAATCCTACTACGGATCAGTATACCACAATTCCCGGTGGAGCTGAACCGGGTGGCGACTCTTTTTTCTGTAAAATGAGGTATTAACCTCGTTTTACTATTTTTATCTTAATTTAAGGAAATCAAATTGAAAATGGTTTTTCTTAAATAAATTTTCCCCCAAAGAGCGCAAGACTCATATTTTCAAAACCAAAACCCGGGCGAATTTGTGCCTCGCGCAGTTTGACCCCGTTTCACAAAACACAACTTTTTCGACGTTAGGCACATCGGAAAAGTTCGCCCGCTCACAAGTGATCATACCTGTCTTTCAATTGTTTCCACAGATCTGCAGTATCTTCATCAGTCAGGTATTCTGCCTGGAGTCTTTCGTCGAGGTGACGATGGATAAGAACTATAACCAATGCATTATGCTGTGGTGATGCATTATTATTTGGAATTATGCATGTTTCAAGACTTAGAGATTTTAAATGTAATTTTACATTCAGTACCCAAGTTAAATAATTTCTCCCGGATATGTCAAGAGGAGAAAAGTCAAGATTTTTCAAATGAGACATTTCTGAAAAGTAAAATCACGACTTAATTTGGGTATATATGGTGGAATTTTTCAACAGAGCAATGTCGTGCTAATAACATATTGGAAATAAATTGGAATTATAAAAAGATTATAACTAGAAGAAATGAAGCATAGAGAGAATAGAAAGAAATTTTATTGATTATCTCTGAGGTATATTGAATAAGAAAAACTGAGTCCTATTTATAAGAAAACTCAATGGCAAAACTGTAAATAAGTACAAAACTTTAATAATTTACATGGGCCTCACAACATAGTAATTGATGACTACTCAAAAATTCAACAACTTTATCCATTAATGGAGTTTTTAGTCTTTTTTTTTAGTAAATATGTTAGCAAGAAAACCCTTGCCCGGAAAACCAGTTTAAGACTTTCTCCAAATCATCAATATATGCATTTAATGCATGTATTTCTTGTTGATTATATGTTTGAGTATGTATTTTTTAATGAGTTAAACGCCCAAACTCCAACATAATCATATTAATGAGACATATGGGAGATTTAATATGTTAACACCACAAACATACACATAGGATATGCATTGACGTATCTCTGCCCCAATGCCGAGGGTTTTAAACTTGTTTAAATGCTTAACTAATATTAAATGGGAGTTGTTAAGCTTGTTTTGGACCGAGAGGCGACATAAGTTACATAATTAGTAATCAAGTGAAGCTAAGAGGTAAGCACGAGAATATTAACTTGATAAACCTTGGATCTATGCTCTTAAGAGAGGTTGTGTTGTTATCATTGTTGATTTCTTGTTTTTATATTTATGCATTTTATAGATAGAGTGTGATTCAATGTACGTGGTCCATTTGCTTTAAGATGGGCTTGAGTGTTTATGTAGGCTCAATAACATGCATTTAGTGGTCTCTTATATTTTCCATGAAGGTAATGTAATTGCGGATGATCTAGCTACCCATGTTGGCCTCTGCTCTTCACAACACTGGAGACATTCCGTACCCATTTTCTGTGAAGAGTTTTATCATTTTAATTTATGTTCTAGAAAAAATCCGATTTTGTATTCATCATTATTCTACTATTCAAATTTAACAAGTCTCAATTCTTTTTAAAAGAAAATCAAAACGAACAAAATTAAGTATTTAATGAATTGAAGTTATTGTGTTGAACGAATATATAGATTCAATATAATTTAATATCAATAAATATTTCGTAAGAAATAATAAAAATCTTTCTATGTAAAGGAAAAAAAAATCTGGTTCTTATATAAAAGCTTTAAATTGAACAACACATTGCGTGAGGTAGTTTAGTTCTAATTACAGAAATCATATATATCATGAAGATTATAGAATGAGAAGTATAATAATTTCAACTAAAAAATATCTTATACAATTTGAAAGACAATTAAAAAGAATTACAAATTATGATGCTGTAATTCCAAGAGAACAAGCAACTACTCCAATTAGTACACCTATAAGTTGGCATGACCCCTCATTTAATTTGTGAGAAACATATTTAACAACTTCTTCGATCAATTTAGCCTCAGGCCTATAATCATAAAAATTCACAAATTAAATCCATAATTGGAATGATGATGATCATAATCATAATAATAATAATAATAATAATAATAATAATAATAATAATAATAATAATAATAATAATAATAATAAGTCAACAAACATAGTTTAATAAAGAAATAATATAGACCTATCCAACAAAACTCAACCCATATGAGCATTTTTTTTATGTTCCCACAAATGTTGTTTATGGGCTTCTTTATTATCCTAAGTAACTTTGAAAGGAATCAAAATCAATTTATTTAATAAAAATTAATGAATTTAATTGAATTTAAAATTGTTTATTTCAAATAAATAAGGGTAAACTTCAAAAAAGTACTCTGCGGTTTCACTCATTTTTAAAATGGGGTCTGAGGAATTTTTTTTTACAAAAGGGGATCTGTGGTTTCAAAAAAATTGCAAAAAGAGGATTTTCAATATTAAATCATATCATAAAAATGGGTATTTGTATTCGTTTTTATCTGAATTTTTGTTGGATGACTAATAAAAATAAAATACACGTCAGTGATAAATTTTATAATTTTTTTAATAGTGTAACTATTTGTTTTAATTAAATTATGGTAAAAAATTTTAAAAATTCATAAAAAAATAGTTACACTATTCAAAAAATTATAAATTTTATCATTGACGTGTATTGTATTTTTATTAGTCATCCCGTAAAAATTCAGATAAAAACGAACACAAATACGCATTTTTATGACATGATTTAATATTGAAAATCCTCTTTTTGCAAATTTTTTGAAACCACAGACCCACTTTTGTAAAAAAAAAACCTCAGACCCCATTTTGAAAATGAGTGAAACCACGGAGTACTTTTTTGAAGTTTACCCAATAAATAAAAACCTATGTGCAGTATAAGGGTTTACAACACCGAACTAATCATACAACTTTGTTTAGCAACTTTTATCAAATGTCACTTTAAATTTTCAAAATCTGCAATTAATCCCTTGAACTTGAAAAAAATGCATCGGTTCCCTAAATGCTACGTGTTAGCTTTTAATTGGTTTGAAATTTTAAAAGATGTCATTATTCTAAAGTTTCTCTCCAAAAATAAAAACTGAGGGTGACGTCTTGCAAAAGTTTTCAAGTTTAAGGATATGAATGCATTTTGCTTATAATTTTCGTAAAAATGGAATTCTTCATCCATGACAAAGAAAGTACCTGAGTTGAGGATTGTCGGAATGGAATCCGGATAAGTTGCTAATATCCATCAAAGCATGGATCCAGTTCTTGACCTTACCTCTGAATTTCGGATTTTGATTATAGTAATGAATTGCAGAGCCATAATTTCCTTCAAGTTGTTGAACATCGGATGGATCAACACCGTAGAAGACCGGTATTACTTTCTGCTTCCTCTTTTTCTTGCGATAGTATATTTTCAGCAGCTCATCGAGATACCATGGCGAATTTGGATAGTATTGAGAAAATATAACGATGGAAATTCTTGATTTCTTGATTATTTTCAAGAGGGACGGTGCGATTTCTTCTCCTCTTTTCAGATTTTCGTCTTTGAATACTTTTATTTTATGTCTTTTTAAAGCAGAAAACAAATGGCTCAGGAAATTCTCACGAACATCTGCCCCTCTGAAGCTAATGAACACTTCATACTTTGATGAACAACAACCCATATCCTACAGTTAACCGAAAAAATTCAACTGCTATTAAAATCAATGGATTCCGCCCTTGATTTTTCTAAAAACAAATTTATTAACATGAATTTTAAGGTGTTTAGTTTGTTCTAAAAATAATTAATTAAATAGATTGAAGTTTGCAAGTCAACTATAATATTTTGTCCTGGAAAATGCCGTCTTTAAAATATGTTTTTTTTTATAAGTGTCTTTAAAATACGTTGCTGTTCATTATATTTTCCTAGTGTTAATTAAGAAATTATACTAAATGTAAAAGTCCAGTTCGTTGTGATGCTCTAATTGGACTCGATGTTCAAAAGAAAAGTACAATTAATTGTTATTATATTGTTTCATTGTGCTTAATTTTGTATTGTTGGAAGCTGGACAAAATATTTTAAGTCCTTGAGAAATTAAGTACTACTTAATTTTTAGTGATGATTGTTTCAAGATTTCGGATATAATAAAAGATCGAATTAATTTAATGAAGATATAAAGATTGGACTGATTGGAAGAATATATAAAGATTGAAATTTATCTGACAATAATTTAATTTGCCGAGTTTCAGAGAAAAAAGATGCCCCATGTGTACTCAATTTGTTGCATAGGTAAAGAAAAATTGGCAATAATCTTGCCAAATTTAATAATAAAAAGGATTACGTGTCTCTAATCAAAGTTTGTAAGAAATTACAAAAACTTATTGACATCTTATACTCAATATGTCATCCAATATTATTTGTTAATTTAGATGTTGCCCTTAATTCGGGTTAAATCTTTTTTTTTTAATTTATTTAATTTGGACTTGCATTAAATAAAAAAATTCTCTAATTTTTGTGCCCAATCGGTCCTACCTAACAAGTGTATTAGGGTCGTGTGTAGTGATGGCAAGAACAATGTCGTATCCACAGGAAGTAAGTGAAAAGAACTTAAGAGTTTCCCTAGTAATCGGGCCAAGTGTTTGCTGTAAAGTAAATTCCCTATCGTTTGAAGTGGTTGTGAGTGTTTACAGAAAATAATAATTGCAGAAATTAAAAAAGAGTTTGGTAAATAAAAATTACAGAACAATAATTAAGAATACCAAGCCTTTCCCCATCCAGCAACCTAAGTACTTCTTCCTATATATAAGTTCTTTCCTTTTTAACAGTTTCAGTATCCAAGGTCTCTTGACCTATTCTCCCTAAGATCTCCTCTCGGTTTCACTTAGTTTCTAGATCAAATTAACTTAATTCACCTCTCGGTTCATCTCAAGAAAATCTAATTCGCATTATGTTTAGTCAAGCATATACAAGTATAACCCTTGGCTCACCAACTATCTCCTCTCGGTTTCAAGTTTAGTGAGTATGTGCAAGTGTTCGGTCTTAGCTATTTCACCTCTCGGTTCATGGTAACTAAGACTATGTAGCAAATGGAGCTCTTAATTCACATAAAAATATGCATTCTTACACACAATACATTCAAAGTTAAAACAGAAAGAACTTGACAAGTAAGGAAGAATTACTTAGCTTACCTTCTAGAGGAAGGTCTTGGGAGAATGAACTACTCACTCATTTTCATGAGTGAGAACACCATGGATAATAAGAAAGCTTGAGAAATTGTATTAATGGTGAAACTAAAAGTTGCAGAAATATATTGGGAACCAAGGACGTCCCAAAATGAAAATAAGAGGGCCATAATATAAGGCTCCAAGAAAGTTTCTAGAAGAGAATTCAAAATAATATCCTAACTAATACCATTAAAATATTCTTAAAAGGATAATTATAAAATAATACAAACCACAAGTGGCCAACTTGCATTTCAAATCCCAAAATTACTGAAAATCTCTCATCTCTTCTCCCCACATGTCACTCTTCTGCCAAACTGCTAATTACTCCACCAACTCCGCCACCTTGCCTAACTGCTTCTGCATTGAGTTCTCGCTCCAATTTCTGGCAGAATTTGTTTTGCAGCTGGACAGAGTTCTCATCCCTGGAAGTTTGCTGAAACACCAAGAACTTGATAAAAATTAACCTTTTTAATTACAAAATTAGGCACATTTGAATGAAATAAATTGGTATAAATTCTACTTATCAGTGATAAAGGTAGAAAAGTTGTTTTTGAGTCAAATGGGTGTATTGTTTATGACGTTGAGTCCAATAAAGCCATCTTATTTGCTCGTCATGTTGAAAATGTTTATATGCTTGATTTGAAAAAGAATTTATCTTCTAATATCTGTTTAGTATCTAAGGAAGATAATTCTTGGCTTTGGCATAGGAGATTAGGGCATGCAAGAATGAACCAATTATCCAAATTATCTAAGACATAACCTTGTTGATGGATTACCCAATATCAGTTTTGATAAAGACCACTTGTGTGATGCTTGTCAATCAGGAAAGCAATCTAGAAAGTCATTTAAGAGCAAAAATGTTATTTCAACATCTAGACCTATTGAACTATTACATTTAGATCTTTTTGGCCCTGTTCAACCTATGAGCTTAGGAGGAAAGAAATATGCTTTAGTCATGTTGATGATTATTCACGATATACTTGGGTATTGCTGTTGCATAGTAAAGATGAGACATTTGATGTTTTTGTTAAGTTGTGCTGAAAACTATCTATTGAGAAAAACTCCAGTATTGCTCACATTCGTAGTGACAATGATGGAGAATTCAAAAATCAAATGTTTGATGACTTTTGTGAAGCCCTTGGAATTGATCACAACTTTTCAGCATCAAGAACTCCCCAACAGAATGGTGTTGTGGAGAGGAAGAACAGAACTCTAGTAGAAATGGCCAGGTCAATGTTGAATAAAAACAAGCTCCCAAAGTACTTCTGGGGAGAGGCTGTCAACACTGTTTTTTACATCCTCAACAGAGCATTGATCAGACCAATACTGAAGAAAACCCCATATGAACTTTGGAAAGGATGAAAACCAAAGATTGGTTAGTTTCGTGCTTTCGGTTGTAAGTGTTTCATACTAAATACTAAAGATAATCTTGGTAAATTTTATGCTAAAGCAGATGAAGGCATTTTTCTTGGTTATTCTAAAAATAGCAAAGCTTACCGTATCTTCAACAAGAGAACCTCTTGTGTTGAAGAATCTATACATGTTAATTTTGATGAAACTAACCCAATACTGCAAAAATCTAGCGTTGATATTAATGAAACAGGTATTTTCCTACCATCCAATAGAATGGAAGTCAACACTGAAGCTAAATCAACTGATGCTATTAAAGGATCAACTGCTATTGATGAGGAAGCAGCTATTGAGCCAGTCACTACTGAACATCCTGCCCAACAGCAACTGAATATTGTTGAATCTCAGGAAGATGATGACAACAGAGGATTTCCACAAGAATTCAGATATCATCGAAATCATGCACCTGAGAATATCATTGACAGCGCTAAAAATCAAATGATGACAAGAGCTCAACTAAGAAGATATTTTGGCAATATGGCATTTGTTTCAGTACTGGAACGAAAGACCTTTCCAGAGGCAAAACATAATGAGTATTGGATCAACGCTATGCAAAAGGAATTGGAGAAATTTGAAAGAAGCAAAGTTTGGAGATTAGTTCCCAAACCAAAAGGAAAATCTATTATTGGAACTAAATGGGTATTTAAGAACAAATTAGATGAAAAGGGAAATGTCTTCAAAATAAAACTAGACTTGTAGCTCAAGGTTATAATCAGCAAGAAGGTATTGATTATGGGGAAACCTTTGCACTTGTTGCTAAATTGGAAGCTATTCGGATCCTATATGCTTTTGCTAGCTTTAAGGGATTCAAGCTATATCAAATGGATGTGAAGAGTGCATTTTTGAATGGATACATTGAAGAAGAATATTTTAAACAACCACCTGGATTTGAAGATCCAAAGCATGAAGATTGGGTGTACAAACTTCAAAAAGCTCTCTATGGTTTGAAACAAGCTCCATGAGCATGGTATGAAGGCTTAACTAAATTTCTTTTATCTAAAAATTTCACTAGAGGTAAAGCTGATACTACTTTATTTGTGAAATTTAAAGAAATGCATATTTTGTTAGTTCAAATTTATGTTGATGATATCATATTTGGTGCAACTAACGAAAATTTATGCAGAGAATTTAGTACTCTAATTCAATGTGAATTTGAGATGTCAATGATGGGAGAACTAAATTTCTTCCTTGGTTTACAAATTAAGCAAAGCAGAAATGGAATCTTCATTTCTCAAACTAAATACACCAGGGAGATATTGAAAAAGTTTGGAATGTCAGAATGCAAATCAATAGACTCCAATGGGTACTGATACTGCTTTAAGTGATGATCAATCAGGCAAGTCTGTTGATAGTAAGTTGTATCGAGGTATTATTGGTTCTCTTTTGTATTTAACTGCCAGCAGACCAGATATACATTTTTTTGTTTGCTATTGCGCACAATATCAATCTAACCCTAAAGAATCTCATTACACTGCTATTAAAAGAATTTTACACTATTTGCATAGTATTATTGAAGCAGGTATTTGGTATCCCAATAATAGAAATTTTACTCTATTGGGATACACCGATTCAGACTATGGGGAAGACAAGCTTGGAAGAAAAAGTACCTCTGGTGCTTGCCAATTCCTTGGAGATTGATTAGAGTCATGGCATAGCAAGAAACAAGCTTCAGTAGCACTCTCAACTACTGAAACCGAATACATAGCTGCTGGAAGTTGTGTTGCTCAGTTGCTGTGGATAAAGCAACAGCTTGAAGAATTTGGAACCAATACATGAACTATTGAAGTCAAGTGTGACAACAAAGTGCTATTGACCTTTCAAAGAATCCAAGTCAACACGGTAGAATGAAACATGTAAATATTCGACATCACTTCATTAGAGACCACGTTTAGAAAGATGACATCAAATTAACTTATGTCTCTACTGAAGATCAATTAGCTGACATCTTCACAAAGTCTCTATCAAGAGATAAATTTGCAAAATTAAGAGAAGCTATTGGAGTAACCAACCCAATAAAAGCTGGAAAATTCTTCAAAAAGGGGCGGTAACTTTATTTGCAATTCAAAATTTAAATTAATTTCATATCTTTTTATGATTGGTTGCCTCAAAATTTTATGCAATGAGTTTATTACACGTGTCTTTTATGGGAAGTTATTTAATATTTTATTTAAGTCATAATAGCCTAGGACTCTAGGCTCTTACACATGCTCAGACTAATACGTAACTCCCTCCCTTGTAACCTCCTACTTTTGCATGTCTATCCACTTTCCCTATTCCTTCTCTCACTAATTAACTGACAAAAATCATTCCTCTTTATCTCTTTCTTCCGATTCAAATTCCCTCTACTCTCAAACCTTTCTTGCTTCATCTTTAAAAATTCCTTTCAATGGGTAAACGAAAATCTTCTAAACTCAACTCTGAATCTTCTAATTTTGAACCTCCTTCAACCAAAGTAAAAGTAAATATTCTTCCTCCCACTGGAACTAAAGTTCCAGTGCATCACTCCAGATATTTCGATTACAAGTTCATTAGTGAAACAACTCCTTTCTCAAACTGGATCCAATCAAACAAATGGGAAAATATCATGAGTTTCAGGGAGCAAGTCTATCCTGACTTAGTGATCAAATTCTATGAAAATCTGGTTGTTTTTGAAGATGATGTACTGAAAATCATTGTTGATGGGACTCAAATTGAAATCAACAAAAGCTTTCTTAGTGAACTGTTCGATGTAGATGATTCTAAGGTTTGTCTAAAGAATTCTGAGGAGACCTACAAGATTGTGTCTAACTCCTTTTTGCACCAACCGCATAGGCAAGGAGAAATGTATGCAACTACTCTACCTCGAGATGCCAGGTTTTATCACTGTTTGCTCGCTCAATTCTTTCTTCCTAGAAAATATTCCATTAACTTAGTAACTAGACTTGATCTGTGTATTATGTGGCATATTCTTCATAATAAACCATTTAATCTTCATGTCCTAATCATTAACCATATGGTTAAGGAAACTAGCCAACTCATGTATGGTAGTATGATAACCTTGATCCTAAAAGAAAAGGGAGCGGGCATCCCTGATGATGCACCATGTTTTATAGGCTCATTTATTGACTCAAATATTCTCAATCTTATTGTTGAAAAGCCCTATAGAAGATTGCCCGGTTTTGATCGTTCCATTGCCCCTATTGATGAAATTCCTGAATCAAACAACATAACTGCCTTAACACCGTCTAAAGAAACTCCTGCTGAATTTTCTGAACCTACTATTCAAAGAGTTGTACAAACTTGTTCTAAAAAGGCTGCTGGGTCCAAACCCAAGCCCTTGTCCAAGGCTGAAGGAAAGAAAATTGCTATTGAAGAGCCTATCAGTGTTGATAATTCTGAAACAGAATCTGATGATGAAGAAACTTTGGTTGCGAAGAAATTGAGCTTGAAGAACAATGTTTCTTCAAAGAATACCTTTATTGGATCCTCTGCTGGCACTCAAACAGAGGATGAACTTGTGATCCAACCCTCAAACCTATCACTTAAGGACAATATTGAGGATGCCACTGCTGTTATTGCCTCTGCCAGAACTGAGTCTCTTTCCAAACTCGCTGAAATCAAACATGCATTGAAAGATCAGAAATAAAAGTCTGTGTTGAATGCTGAGGAATCTTCAAAACTTGCTGATCTTGTCAAATCCATCTTCTCTGATCCAATGCCAAAGTTCAATGAAACCTATAAAGTGCTAACCGAAATGACTGCTATCAAGGGAACTCTCTATCAAGTTGCTTCTCTCCTTATATCTCATAACATTTATACTTTTATGTATCGAATTGCAGATATTCAGCTCCATGTCCAGAAGGATGTTAATGAACTTTCTTAGTTGGTTAAATTCTTTCCAACAACAAAGAAGTTAGCTGAGGCTATCAAGTGTTGCTTGGCCGAGGAACTTCATAGGGATTACAAGATTGCCCAAAATGCATGTGAAACCATTTGCGCAAATTCTAAAGTGGTTCATAGTGTAGCAACTTGTGTTAACAAATTGACTGAACAAATTTTGCCGGTTCAACTTGATTTGGAAAAGGTAACAACACTGCTAACAAGGCTGGAGACTTCTGTACTGAAATGCAATGCAAGGTTTGATAATCTTGAAATGAAAATTGATGCTAGCTTGAAGATTCAGAAAGATCTTAGTTCCACCTTGCTCAATTTTGTGAACAAACTTGTGATCCAATTCACCAAGCCATCAGTCTGGAACTCCAAAGCACTGAAATTGGTAATGGGATTGGTAGTTGGAAAGGATGACCCCACATCAGATCAGTTGCAGGAATGGAATAAGCCAAATATTGAATTCTCAAAATCTATTGCAAACCTCCAATAGACTGAAGCTGACATCCTTGCTCACACCTCTCACCTCCAGTATGTGTTATCTCCTTCTCTAACTCCTTCTGCGACTACTCTGTCTTCCTCCAGTCAAAATGATGACAAAATGGGGGAGAAAGACAAAGATACTGCTGATGCTGACTGATGGATGATTATTGATAATTTCTGAACAATTAATTCTGCTTACGTTTAGTTTTTAATTTTAAACTCTGGAACATTTACTCTCTTGGTTGGAACAATTATCTTATGGTTGTGTCTGCAGTAGCATGACGATGCTATTGACTCTGCTTGAATGATTGGTTACTAGTGCTTATTGCTTGCTAAGTTATATTTGCTTATATGTATGATACGTTGCTATAGACTATTCTCCTGCATGCTATTGTTAACTGGTTTGCATATTCTAGATGCTTAGATCATGGAGGAGTCAAATATCTTTGTGATTGTTTTGTCATCATCAAAATTGGGGAGATTGTTAGAATCTCAGGTTTAAAATTAACTTGTTAAACCTTAGGAACATTAAGGTTTTAATGATAACTAAACAATGCTCAAAGATATATTTGGTATGTATGCTTAATATTGTTCCTACTTAATACTGAGGATTTGTTTATTAGATATTGAATGTTGAATTATCCTTTCATGTTTAAGTATGAC
>CAOJBI010981209.1:0-11339 GCA_948277035.1 Euphorbia corollata | reverse complement strand
TCAAGACCTAAGGTCTATAAATCAATTTGGTTAAAATAACCTCAACTTGGCTTTAAAAGCATACATTCATGCATAATGCATTCCTTCACCTTCAAAAGGCATATTCGAACTACATTGACTTTGATTCCCTATTCAAATTGGGATATGTAGGCCGATCATTAATTAATTACGGATTTCAAGTCAAATCATTAAAAGACCTCTTTTTCACCTGCATTACATCTTGTCCAAAATATCATTTTGACATGTTCCCCGAACCCTTTCTCTGGTTACATTTTAGGGTTTTCTTAATTGACCTCTAAAAATTGAATTATGTGGCGATTCCTTTGCATTAGGTTTCAAAAGAAATCTATCTTGGTCTAAAACCAGTGAGCCTTGTTCCTTCAATTTGGCGACCGTGTTCACAGCTGGCTTTGTTTTCTTTGGTTGCTGAGTTAAGGTAGTGAACTGAGAAGAATGGTGGAGGAATTTTATGGTTCTTGTTCAATGTTTAATTTGATTGGAAAATTTAGAGGATTAGCTTGCTAACCTTCATTCACAGCATAACATCCAATATTTTGTATGATTTTTTTTCATGTTCAGTTAACTTTTTCCGCTGCCACATTTTCTCTGCATCTCATTACTACTAGCTAAAATGATATTGGAAAGATACTCACTGGCCCTTGCAAAATTATCAGTGCACTTATTTCATTATCTATCTTTGCCTTTTGGTATGCGTAGTGATTAGCAGCGTTTGTTGCCTTTTAAGTATATCCGTGCTCACTTATTTTACTCCTTGCTTATTTGGCAACTTCTTAAAACATTTTTTCCAATGAACATGCCCTTTCTAGGTTCTATATGTGATCCAGTTCATTTTATCTGCTTTCCATTTTTGAAAATTAAATAATATAAATCAAAATTACTCAGTTTCGCACAACATATTAGTTCTAGGGCAGTGACTCATGGTTTATCTGTGGGAAAATATCTTCTTATAACTTTAAAACTTGAAACAAACATAGTTATTGAACTACACAACGTGGCTATAGAAACCAACGCCTTCAAATATCTATTGCCTTGGGAAGCTATAGTTTACTGATTGAAGCTGTCCATATTTATTTGAAATTTGTTTAAGAATTGTAATGGGATGCCTCTGTGGTTCTGAAATTTGTTATCGCTTAATTAGTTGATTTTTATTTGGTCACCGGATATAGGGTTCATATAATCCCTTATCAAGTTTTAGAAAGTCCTTTTATTGAGGTGGATTTCTGTTTATTTAATCTGATGGAACAAGATTTGTGCTTTGAACTTTAATCTCCTTCCATGAACAGTTTAGTTGATAGTATTGCGTAATTGTTGGTTCCGTAGCTCTGTGGAATTGGTTAATATTTCCAACTCGTGCAATGCATGCTTAGTAGATGTGAATACATCAGGTTTTGGTATTTCTTTTTTATTTTGCAATACGTCGCACTTTCTCTTTGTACTTTGCGGAACTGAATGAATGCATACACATTTTAAATTTAAGGAACTTCTCGATGCTTTCAGAAAATAAAAATACGTGTAATTTATTGTGCTTATTTATGTCTTATCTTTTATTCCTTTGGTGAATCAATTAGATAGAGTTTATCTTCCACATTTTTGGAAGACCCGATGGCTTTATTTTTTGAACTTATTACAGCTACTGGTGTTCATTATGTTCCATAAGGGATGAACCTGTTCTAATTTATTTTCATGCTGTCAACTCTCTTTTTTTTGCAGAATGAGATTTTGAATGACATGTATATTGCTGCGAAAGTGACACTTAATGAGCACAAAGGAGGTTTGAACATGCTTTTACTTGAACATGATTTTCTGCTGCTGAATCCTTTGTGTTCAAGTTTTAATGTTTGGAAACTTATTGTGTTATTTTAGGTGTATATTTCTCATCATTTATCTGCTGAAAATTTGTTTGGTTGATTACCTATGCCTGGCAACGAAGTTGGAGATAGGATTCATAATTTCTTTGACCAGGATAACTTATCCCAGGGCCAGCACCATTCAGATATTGTTGATGGGTCTTGGACAGGGCTAGGTAACAATCCATGGGTTGGTGGTCAAAGGCAGATTGGAACACCTTCTACTTCTAATTTGAAGAATCAACGTGGTAATTGTCATGCAAGTTGATTTAGAAGTCTGCATATATTATATTGTTAATTGTATTTTAGAAGTCTGCATATATTATTGTTTGTCGGTGTATCTGTTTTTACATAGAATTTTTTTTTTGTCATGACTTCAGTTGATGTTGAGAGAGGATATGGGGGACAGGCATCAACAATGCCGGATGGTATGAATTTTGCCGAACAATTTGCTAGGAGTCAGTCTCAAAACCAACAACATATTGTAAATGGCTATATACACGGAAATCCGGTTTTTCAGGCGAACGGAAGTGGTGCAAACCTTTTGGGATTGGATACAGATAATGATGGCCATAATTTAACATCAAGAGGTTTTTCAATTCTTGATGCACAATTAGGAAGTGTTCCGGAGATTTACAAGAAAAATTCATTAAGGATGGATTTTAATGATTCGCCTATTAATTATGACTTTTTGGGAAGTCAGCAGCATATGAGCAACCAGCATCCAGGCATGTTACAGTCTTTTCCAAGGCAGCAGTCAGGGATTAATGATATGCAATTACTACAGCAACAAGTCATGATTAAGGAAATGCAGGAAATGCAGAGGCAGCAACAGCATCAGCAGCAACAAATGCACCAACAAGAACCAAGGCAACTTAATTCTGCAAACCAAGTTTCATCTTTTGCAAAACAGGCAGCTGGTGGTCGGCCATCAGCTATGGTCAATGGCATTCCCCTACATGATGCTTCGAGTTATTCTTGGAAGCCAGAGCATCAGCCAACTAATTCAAACTGGTCTCAGAGGGTTGCATCTCCTACCATGCAAGGATCCTCTCGTGGGCTAATATTTTCTCCTGAGCAAGGCCAATCACCTCCTTTAATGGGAATGATTCCTCAGCGGCTTGATCAATCTCTTCATGGTGTTCCCGTCTCTGGAACTAGAATTTCTCCGAATCACTATTCTACCGTCCAAATGGACAAGGCTACAATACAACAAATGGCTGGAAGCAGCAATTCCTTTGCAGGTAATCATTTTGTTGGGTTTCCAGAAAATGTTAGCATGCAGGATGGTACTTTGGCTGCTAGACAGGGATATCAAGGGAATCAGATTGTTGGATCTCCTAATTCCCAAGATTTAAACTTTAATTTGAGGAGTTTCCAACAAGTTGATGCCCAACAAAGTAATGGGCCCACACAGTATCTTCAGAGGAGGCAAGATTTGCATGGTTCATTGGACACACCACCAGAAAAATCGGTGACGCAGGTTGCTCCTCAACAGAATGTTGCTACCCTAGATCCAGCCGAGGAAAAGATTTTATTTGGTTCAGATGATAATTTGTGGGAAGCCTTTGGCAGTAGTGCCAATGTGAGTTCAGGAGGCTATATGTTGGATGGTGGAGATGCTTTTGGTTCATTTCCTTCTTTACAAAGTGGGAGTTGGAGTGCACTGATGCAGTCTGCTGTAGCAGAAACTTCTAGTGCTGATGTGGGGGTGCAAGAAGAGTGGAGTGGTTTATCCAGAAATCAACCGACCTTAAATGCCAATGTAAGTGTGAAACAGCAATCAACTTGGGCTGATAATAGATTGCAGTCTAGTACAATGTCAAATGCTGGTCCCTATGGTACTTCTGACGGTAGTAACTCAAATGTCAGCTATAACAGTATGCCAGGGCTCAAGCAATCTGGAGTTAGTTCATCGAATGAAAAAACTGAAAGGATGAATACGGATTCATCTCAGAGATATGCTCAGCCATTTTCTGGAGAAGGAACCAAATGGTTGGATCAGAAGCTTATGCAGAAGCCAAATTCTGAAGGTGCTCATAAGTATGAAAAGAGTGTCAATTCTTTAGATGCCGATTCAAATTCAAAAAGCATTTCAGGTTCTTGGATGAATCAGCAGTGCATATCCTCATGTAATATGGGTGGCCAACCAAGCAGTACACCAAACGGTTGGACATTTGTTGATTCTGTGTCTATTGGGGCAAATACTGTTCTGAAAAACCCGGGAAACGAAAACTCGGTTCAAGCTTCTCAAAGTACTGAAAGGAAAAATCTCATGTTTGAAGCAATGGGATATGGTACTGGTTTGTGGAAGACGGATTCTGTTTCTCACTCACTTGGATTGGAGCAATCAAAATCCAGGGCTGGAAGCCCACAGGTCAGTAGGGAAGAATCTAGCTCAAATAATGCTATATTTCCTGAATCAAACGTTGGAAGGCCCCACCCGGATAGCTGCCAACAGATTGGGAATGGTAATAATATTGATGTTTGGAAACACAGTGATCATTCGGTCAAACCTAAAGGACATGATTTTCCAGGAAAACGCCTACCTCATATGGACATGAACCATCAAACCGTTGATTCATCAGGAAATTGTAGTTATGGCAATGGTATTGTTGAAACTCAAGATAACACTGATGCAAAAGAAAGCAAAACCAGTAACTTCCGTCATTTAGGCCCCCATAATTCATCTAGTGGTGTTAGAGAGAGCGCACAGCTCGATGCCAGTGATTCACTCACTTTATCAGGGGCAAAAGGAAAGCCATCCAATATTGTACGGAAGCCATCTGGAATTCGTAAGTTTCAGTATCATCCAATGGGGGATCTCGATATTGATGTCGAACCTTCTTATACACATGGACAGTCCATGCTGAGCCATGTTTCTCCAGGGTTAAAAGGCCAAGACCAGGGGGGCTCCAGGCAACCTAAATTTCCTGTTCCGATGGCTCAGAATTCTATGGAATTCGACAAGGTATTGCATGCATTTCTTTTTCCCTTCAACATGCTTTAAATCAAGCATATCTCCTTTCTATGGCTAATACAATCCAGAACAAGCGTTAAACTTATTTATTAGCAATTTTTTTTTCGTATGCTGATACACAGGGTCATTTTCCTGGATTTCAAGGCGATGGAAAAGGCTTAGATGAGGCAGCATCGAAGACCATAATTTCAGGCTCTGCACCTAGTACTTCTACTTACTTTGACACAGCTGCTCATAATTATACCACAGGAAGAACAACTCAGTCAAGGTAGTTAAATATTGTGCTTTTGTATTGATTCTTAAGTAATTGAATTTATTATTTTCTTATTATTTTTTCCACTAGCTCCATTTGGTTTGATATTTATATGTAGAATTGCTTTACACACCACAATTGAGTTTCTTTTTCTTTTGTTATTTGGCTCAAAATCATAAGTCCTGCTTTCTTGTATTAATTTGCAGTCAGAATATGCTCGAACTTCTCCACAAGGTAGACCAATCTGGGGAGCATGGAAGTTCGACAAACTTGAATTCTTCTGGCTTCAATCAGCATTCTGAGATGCACAAAATCAGTAATTCCAGTGGATCTATTCATCTTTATCAAAATCAATCTACAAGATCTCAAGGTTTTGGCTTACAACTTGGCCCCCCTGCTCAAATTTTGCCCACTCAAGGACGTACTATTTCTTCTCAGAGCCCTTCTGAAGTAGGGGAGAAGGGTCATGCTTGGTTGGCTTCTCCATCTTCTGTTCAGGGCTTGCCTCTTTCCCAAGGGGCATCACAAGGAGAGTCGAGGAGTAAGAATTCCAGTACATTTGAGCAAACTGGCAAGAACACCCAAGGGGACAATTCTTCTGTGACATTTTCTTCTGGTGTTCCATACCCAAGAAGCCATCTTCAAAATCAGGACACATACAATGCAAGTGTTCAGGAAACAACCAATCAACGTGCCAATGCATTTTTTGATAGGTTATCATCCCATTCAAAACAAGTTAGTGAATCTTTTGATAGAGCTCAAAGTAGACAGTCACCGGCTTCAGCCCCAGACATGTCTCGAAGTACTCTGCTAAGCAGCAAAGCTGCTTCTGGGGAGATGCGTTACCTGAGTAATAATATTCTGAATAATGGAAAAGACTCTGCTCCTCATTTCCCTGTTTTGGAATCTGTCACAGCTAATCAAGATTCGACTATACCTGTTACTCAGCAACATTCATTCAGTGCTCAGCACTCCAGGGCTCAATATAATGTGTTCAAGTCGAATAATGATTCGGAAACAACATCCACTAGACTACAGAAGCTAGAAGATGTACAAATGCTGGGGAATGCACCGTCTGAAATTGGTGGGACTGCTGTGAGTTCACATGGCTCTGCTCAGAAAGAGCAACCAGAGAAAGGAGACCCATTACAGAATGTTTTACCAGAGAATGACCCTGGGAAGAACACTATGACTGTTTCACAAGGGGTAGATTCTGCTGCAACTAGTGTTCCTGGGACCTCTGTTTCAAACCCTACCAGTACCCAAAGAGAGATTGAAGCATTTGGTCGATCGTTGAGGCCCAATAATTTCTTAAATCAAAATTATACCTTGATGCATCAAGTTCAGGGAATGGGGAATGCAGAAGTTGATCCAATTAATAGGAGTTCAAAGAGATTTAAAGGTCCTGATGAATCTGTTGATGTTCAGGAGGTGGGACAGAAAATCTACGATTACAATAATATGGTCAGGGATGCATCAACCAATTACGCGGAGAAACCAGCAGATTTTCAAGATGTAAATATGCCTCCTCAGGAGTTGGTAACTTTTGGCCAGAATGATGCTCAGAATTATTCTAACAGCAGTGTGGTTTCTGTGAGAACTGAGCATTCCAAGATCAGTCCTCAGATGGCTCCATCCTGGTTTGATCAGTATGGAACTTTTAAAAATGGGCAAATAATACCATTGGCAGATGCTCAAAAAATTTTCTCAGTGAAGACTTTGGATCTTCCTTTCAATGTTGGAAGGCCTTCCAGTAGTTTATGCACTCCCAGTCTGGTTGAGCAGGGGAATACGGTTGGCGCTGATGCTGGTCAGCATGGTCTTGTACCAAAAAGTTCAACCCCCTCATCACTAGCTAGTGAGAATCTCTCTTCTCCTCAGGTGACAAATCTGAATGTTGTTGATGCCAGCTTGACTGTTGCTAGACCAAAGAAGCGCAAAACCGCTACTTCAGAACTTGTACCATGGCATAAGCAACTGGTGGATGGCCTTCGTATACTTCAAAACATTAGGTGGTTGCAATTTGATTCACCAATGCATGCACATTAACTTATTGATAAAACAGTAGATGTGAAATGTGTTTGCTTCATATCTGCTGTAGAACATGTTTTTTGTTAACTACTTTTAACACATTATGTTCTCATTTTCAGTTCAGCAGAATCAGACTGGGCTCATGCAGCACACCGATTGACTGAGAAGGTATGATCACTCCTAAAACTGGCTTTCCTTAACACTTCCAGCTGTATCAATTTTCTATTGTGATCTCAGACAGTGTAGGGGTATGTTATAATGAATTTATACTAATGGCAGGCAGAAGATGTCGAAATAACAGATGATGGACCGCCGGTATATAGGTCAAAGAGAAGACTTGTGATTACGACACAACTTATGCAGTTGCTTTTGAGTCCTCCTTCAGCATCAGTTCTTTCTGCAGATGCGATGTTGCATTATGAGAGTGTAGCACATTTTCTTGCACGGTCAACTGTAGGAGATGCTTGCAACACACTTTCTTGTGCTGGGAGTGATAGTTCTATGCCTTCTAGCAGTGGAAACATGTAAGAGCTGAATTAAAATCATTATACTCCAAGCTTGTAGTGAGGATTATTTTTATCTTCTGTGATTGTTTTTCTTTCGATGCGAGCAACGATTTCTAACAAAACCTCCTATCAGCCCTCCCGAGAAGCCAAAAAAATCTGAAAGAATTGGCAAGCATTACTTCTCAGAAGTTGTGGATGACCTGATCAGTAGGGCAAGGAAGCTGGAGAATGATATCTTAAGGTGCAACGTCTACTTCATTTTATGTTCTGATTGATAGAAGTTTTCTACTGAACATGCTTTTGTGGAATATATATATAATTTAAGAAACATAGAACTGAGCGACATGCATACTTTATGAGGATGATTGGAATGGGGAAGAGTAGAAAATAATGCTAGAAAGCTGTAAAACGTAGAAGAAGTTCAAAGCAGTTAAATGAATTTTAGTGTTTTCATCATCGATAAACATTTTGTGAAGAAACGGTCCCATTTCCATAGATTCCTTTTTCTTTCAGTTGGTGCAGTTGGTGCAGCTTTAGTGTATTTGAGGATTTGGCATGGGCATATAACATTTGCTATATCTTGATCTCTCTTCCCTCCTCACTTTCATGTTTCGTATATGTAACCATTTTTAAATTCATAATAATAATTTGTGCATTTGGTTTCTATCTTATCTCTTGGTTCTTTTCTTGTTGACTGATAATGATTTAGATTGGATAAGAGAGCATCTGTTCTGGATTTGAGAGTGGAATGCCAAGAGATTGAGAAGTATTCTGTTATCAATCGTTTTGCCAAGTTTCATGGACGGGCCCAAGCTGATACGGCTGAGATGTCATCTCCTGATGCACTTACAAATGCTCAGAAATCCTCCCTCCAGAGATATGTTACTGCAGTTTCCATGCCTAAGAATCTCCCGGACAGGGTACAATGTTTTTCACTTTGATCATTAATCAGTTAATTTTCATCTTTTTTGTCCATTTATCTCCATATCCCTCAAATTGTGACACTTGCTCACCATAGAACCGAACTGATGGGATTGTGGGAGGTTTGGATGCTAGATTGCCTCCTTAAAAACCAGTGGAGGCTGTTAGATGTTTATATCTAGGCCATTGATATCATATTCATTCTTGAGAAAGATAATGGTCTTGTATACTTCATTTTATGATTAAAATGAAATTGGAGGTTCTCTGCCGTCTTATTTTTCTCTTGATAAAAAAAATTGGGGAAATGATTGGTCCTGGCTTAGAAATGATCTTTAACGCGTAAAGAAAAGTTTATTGGTAAATTCTTGCCTGCAAGGCTTCTGATAATGGATCTGCCTTGCACCCAATTCTCCAGTGAAAGAAAAGGGGAGTGATTGGTTGGGACGGTGTAATTGAATTGTGGTGCAAAGTCTGCAATAACTAGTTCTAGTAGTATAATAATGTTATCTTGCATTTAGCCTTTTATTATCTTGTACAAATTGGCGAGGCTGAGAAAGATGTGAAGGTGCTGAAGTTGCTTAATTTGATGGAAAATGCTTGCTCCAATATTTGGTTGACGCCATCTCCTTTTCTTTTAACCCATTTTTTGAATTTAACTTTTATTGGGGGGAGTCGTGCTTTCATTTGGGACCTCGTTTTTCCTGTTTAACAACAAAGGCAATTGAACTAAAAACATGAAAGCTAATATTTGTATTTTGAGCTAATTCCGGACTAACAAAAATTCTCTTTTACTCCAAATATGTATAATAAAAGCATGGGAAACTTTTCCTGGATTTCCTGAAAAACCTCAGGATATATTGTTATTCGTTTCTGTAATGATATGCATGTACAGCAAAATGAATTTAGATGTGTGCATCCTCACTGTTTTTATATTAACTTGAAAAGTTCTCTGATGCTGTATGTGTTCAAGGAATTGCATGCCCTTACTTAAGTATTTTGATCTACTCTGTTATATGTTGTGTTCAAATTCGACTTGGTACCCATTAAATATGTTTAGGCAGGGTGCTGCTCTTGTCTATTAATCATTATCTCTGCTCATTATCTACATTATCAACCATTGAAATGCCATTGCGCTTTTGGATTGATGAATGCTATTTACATATTTTTTTTTGTGTTCCACTGCAGTGAGGTTAGCTATTATTATTGCCTAGGAAAGTCCCATTGCTCGCTCTTATAGCCTTTAGGGCAGAAAGTTGAATACTGAAATCTGCTAGATGCTGATGCTAGGAAGTTCTAGCTAAAAGAAAAACCAAGCTAGGAACTCTTACGCTTCCAAGCTAAGTGAGAATTGTTTGTGACGGTTGGTTATGCAATGAAAGAAGCACATTATAATGGTTATTCAGTTGTTCTTAATCACATTATAATTGTGAATGGTTGGTGCAGAGTCATTTAACTTGTCATTCTTAATTGTTTACTGTAGATTGTGTCCTTTAAGTTTGATAATTACTCTGGTCATGGGTACCACACTGTTCGGTTAAGGAGTTGCTAGTTTCAAATTCTGATTCTTAGCTGCCAGTTTGGCCTGATAACAGTTTATATATATTTGGTATCATGCCTTTGACATGCCATGTCATACCTAGCTGAGAAAAATGCTTAGATTTTGATGCAACTATCATTTGGTGTCCTACCTAAGTATAGTTTGCCTTTTTGGTATAGTTTGGGATGAACCTTGGCTAATTTTTGGTTTGGTTGAGGAAACAATATTATTTTTCCTAATGCACATCTTTAGCTTGTACACTTGGAAGGTTAACATTTGATTTCACTATAAGAAGCTAATGTTAAAGCTGTATTGTGTTGGTTATTATATATGGCTGTGACGGGTCACCTTTTGAGCACTGGGAATACAAAATGTTAGACATGTTTGATGGTATTTACTAATGTTCAAGTCTTACTCGAGAAGTATATGCGAAGCTCAAAAATGTTCTTTGCAAATCCATAACTGGTTGATTGTGTACAATGTCGATGCTCGTTCTGGTAGAGGAGATAAAATTGTGGTATTTTTGAAATATTTCAAATCTAATGGATTGTTTCTTCTGAATAGAATGTTTCATTTTGTTATTTTGGCTGTCTATTGGTAAAAAATAAAGTCAGTATAAAGTTCCCAGATATCATGTTTCGAGCGTGGCCATGGATTTAGACAAGTGCGAAATTTTGTAGGCACTCTGGAAAATTGAGCTGTTCAATTTTGTTTGTTGATTTTACCACTTGTATCTTTACTTGACCTTGTCTTTTGGAACTTTATTTTTACCGGATAACAAAGTTGAGGTAGAATTGTTTTGCCGGTATAAATAATCTCGGTGACACGAGTAAATTATAAAAATAATAAGTTAATAATTTTACTTGCAACATTCGACGTCTAGGCTGTTTCTAGTTGCTGATTCAACATCAAGCTTGGAGAAAATAGTTGGTAGCAGTGTCTTGCATGTGAATGAATTAGTAAGAGTACTTAAAGATGTCTTGTAGCCGTCCAAATTAATCATAAAGAGAATTTTTCTGAACAAAACTCAAAAAAACCATAATTTACACTTCCGTAACAAATTTCTAGACATTTGTTTGGATGTTCTGCTTTGTGTTCTAAATTTTTCAATAAATAAAAATTCAGACATGCTTAATTGCCATGCATGATGGTTTGTCCTGACGCCTTTGCTGTGAACAAGATGCAATGAGCAATGGCTGCCATAAAATGCAGAGTCTAGTACCTCTCCCGGCACCGCGCTTCA
>CAOJBI010979593.1:0-10420 GCA_948277035.1 Euphorbia corollata | reverse complement strand
TAATTTGATATATAAATTAAAAAAATATTATTGTAAAATTTAAATATATTAATAATTATTTAAAAACACATGAAAATCATAAAATAATCCAAAATAATAATAAAATATTCAAATTGAATTATAGAGTAAGGTATGGGCTACTTCAAATTTGGAGTAACCCATACCATACTCTATAAATAGAGTAGAGATTTGGAGTATCATTGGACTTGCCCTCTACTCCAAATATAGCAAAAGTTGCTATTTTACTCTAAAATAGAGTACCATTGGAGATGCTCTAATAACTCTAAATTTGTCATACACTATTACTAATATATTATTAATTTTGTAGCTAAATAAAGTTCATGAAAATGCAGTTTCAATGCAAGCTTAATGTTGGAATCACTAAGAGGAAAGAGGATGATGTATGTGGGAGATTCTTTAAACAGAGGACAATATGTTTCAATGATCTGTCTTCTTCATCGGCTCCTTCCCGAAGAATCGAAATCAATGGAAACTTTTGGTTCTCTTACAGTCTTTACGGCAAAGGTACGATTAGTCTATACGACGACTTGTAACGAGTGGACACATATTTATGTGTTGTTTATTTGGTCATTTGAATTTGGTAAGACCAAAATGACATATGTTAACAAAGTTATTTCGTAAATGCAGGAGTACAATGCGACAATAGAGTTCTATTGGGCACCATTTCTACTAGAATCAAACTCCGATGATGCAGTAGTCCATAGAATATCAGACAGAATAGTAAGAAGAGGTTCCATTACCAAACATGGCAAACATTGGAAAGGCGTTGACATCTTAGTTTTCAATACTTATCTTTGGTGGATGACTGGCCTCAATATGAAGATCCTGTAATTATTACTCATTTTTATTTCAGTTAAATATAACATTTTTTGTCAAAAAAAAAAAAAAGAAAAAGAACCAACGGTGGGGATGAAATGTGTAGGCAAGGGACATTTGATGATGAAGTGAAAGATATAGTGGAGTTGACCACAGAGGATGCTTACCGTATGGCAATGAAGAGCATGTTGAGATGGATTAAAAGGAACATGAATCCTAAAAAAACTCGAGTTTTCTTCACTAGTATGTCTCCTACTCATGCCAAGTAAGTTGCGCCTTTTTATTTCGCGGATCACTTCTGAGTGCTGAATAAATTCAGTTAAATTCAATTCAATTTATATAAAGAATATGATTTATGGTGTGCATGCAGGAGCATAGACTGGGGAGGAGAACAAGGCGGCAACTGTTACAACGAAACAACATTAATAAGCAACGCAACATATTGGGGTTCGGATTGTCGGAAAAGTATAATGAAAGTGATTGGAGAAGTGTTCAACAAATCAAAATATCCAATAACATTTCTCAACATAACACAGTTATCAAATTATAGAAAAGATGCACACACTTCGATATACAAGAAGCAATGGAGCCCATTAACTCCTGACCAGTTAGCGAATCCAGTTAGTTACGCAGATTGTGTTCATTGGTGTTTGCCTGGCCTCCAAGATACTTGGAATGAGCTTCTTTTTGCCAGACTTTTCTATCCTTAAATTAAATTAATCAATCAAATTTCCCGAAACAATATTTGTTATTTCAAGTTTCTTTCCTTGTGCTTTTTTTGCTTGGGTGTTTGTCTAATTCTTTTATTTAATTCACGGGTTCGACACCTGATTAGTGTATCGAAATCAGTGGTTATACACAAATTTCGTAAATCAAAGTTGAAGTTATATATGTTGGAGATTGTATCATATAGCAGATGAAGGCCTAACAGTTGGAAAGATCATGTGTTCGTGATTAATGTTTTAATGGAGTTTGTGCTAGCAAAGACACTAGGCCCATCGATGACCTAGAGCCTCCAAAGAATTAGCCAATGAATGTTTGACAAGTGACTACTAATCCACTCTACAATATATACTAGTATGGAAAACATGTTTGAACTTTCAAACAACATTGGCTCTTGATATTCATTCAAAAATTTTAAAAGAGAAATGTATAATATCATAATTGGCCGGTTTCGGCAAACCAATACACTTTATATACTCCAATATGCAAATATAGCAAACAAATTAAAGAGTTGATGTTTTATGTGTTAATGTAAAAAATGGGCTACACTTTGATTATGTCCATAAAAACTAGGGCTTCTTCTGTTTCAAAAGATCCAATTCAATGATTTGGGCCATGTCAACATACAACAACACTAAAATCATTTTCCAAGTTTTAATTATTTTTTTACGTGAATTGCAAATACCAGTTATATCATAAACCAAATTTCATTATTTTCATCTATACTCCCCTTCTTTTCATCTCTTTTTTTTTTTGTTCATGATTCTTTTTTTCTTATTTCCTTCCCTTTTCTTCTTATTGATCTTTCCGGCGCAAACCCACTCGAACGACATGTCTAATTTATTGTAGAACATTCTAAGTTTTAGGTTATAATACAAAAGTTGTAAAAAAAAGATTAGTTCTTTTATACAAAATAAAATTGGTTCATTGGACTTCCACGATAATAACAAAGAAAAATATCACCCCACCCCACTCTGATGGGAAATCGGACATGTGACCTTAAAGGATCATAACTTTATGTCATGAGCAATTAGGTTAAGACATTGCCACAACAAAAAAGATTAGTTGCAGGTATAAAAAATTGTCATAAAACCATTTGTTTTGAAAGTAAATTATATAATCCCAAAATAGAAAAAAAATTATTTGTTACAAGATTTTTGCGGAGTCACACAAATAATGTTCGTGACAAATAAAAAATTTATTTAACATAATTTAAATTTTATGCGACAACATAAATTGTTACAGACAAAAATTAATTGTGTACAAATTAATGATAATTAAATAATTGTCACATATAGCATAGAGAATCCTGCTAGTGTGTGTATACCCAATATTGCAATCGGTTATATAATACAGTGTTTAACCTAAATAGACATTGTTAAAAATTTGAAATGAGAGAGATTGAAGCACGTGGAGCTGTTGGAATATGTCTGACTGAAGTTCGGCTAAGCTCAATTAAATAAAGCTCGATTTAAGCTCAGTTCAAGCTCAAGTTTGGCTCAGACTCAGTTTGACTAAAGCTCGAGCTCGGATTCGAATTCGTTAAAAATTTAGCGAATAGAGCTTCAATAACTAGTACTGTTCAAGCTCGACTAGGCACGTTAATTTACATATATAAACTAAAAATGAAATCGGTAAAATTCATTTTTATTTATAAATATAGATTTTTAAAGTGGTTGAATTTCAAACCCAGAATCTCCTACCTTGTGTAATAATTAAACTGCACTCGACTAATCCGTAAAGTTCATTAACTAAACACTGAAACTATTCATTCACCTTGAAAGTATAGAAATTATTATGAAATTTTTGACTGGTATCTAATGCATTTAACAATTATTTGATTAAAAAAATATAGTCATTCTTATTATACAATATTCTTCAATTAGATATACTGTGACACCGCGATAAGAAAATTTTGGATTAGACTTCTTAAATGTAAATGAAACTTGTTCAGTTATTTATGTTATGCTGATTGTTTTGGAGCTTTACTATGGAAAAATAGTAGTGTGAGATGTACATGTACTGTAATAGTCTCTCCTATGCATGATTATCCCTTTGGCTGTATGATGGCTTAAAATCACTATCGTTACGTGAACTTTATAGTTACTAACATAATGATACATGAACTTCAAAACTTGACATGAATTTATAACGATAAGTATTAAGTTTTACAGGCTAAAATAACCTTTGACCCAGCTAAAAACTAACAAATTATGTTTTGTACTTTAGCTAACTTATTTTCAAAACTACCCTTTCTTCTTCTTGTTGTTAATCCGTTTCAATTACTTTCGATTTAATACCTTATATATTCAATTGGATTTATTTAATTTCGTTTAACAAACGTAAATGATCTCACACAAACTAGTTCCAATTTTAAACGTTATCAACAAAATTATTTACTCATATCTTCATTAATCTAGAAAAGGCTTACAATTATCACTTTCTAATTAAAAAAATTAGCTGCAAGAAATTAAAAAAAAAAAAATCTATCAATGTGCAAATACAGGAGAAACCACAAAAAGGAAATTAAAAGTCCTTTGCAAAATCTTCAAATTGGAAAGGAAATTAACTCTAATGCTCGAATAACGAGTCATTATTTTTTAAAAATGAAATTGAGTGACTGAGTTTGAGCTAATGAAGAGTAAATTGAGACGGAAGAGCAGTTATAGCGCCTTGAGTGATTGAGGTTGCGCTAATGACAGCGGATTCAACAACCAAGACCTGTCAGGACATGAAATCAAGTCTTTGATTTTTGAGTTGAGCTTCTTAATTGAAACATCCATGAGAAAACATGAAAGAAAATCTATGTTAATGGAGATGGAGGCAACGAAAATCAGTTTGAAAAGAATAGTTGTAGTGGTCGGCGTTGGAGAAGATTGGAAAATGAGGCCGGCGGAAGGAACGGGAAAATTGGGTAAAATTGGAAAAGAGAAAATAGATATTTAGAAAATTTGGTGTATCATGCATTTTTGACTGGATCTTTGAGTGTTCAAAGATCGTTTTGTAGGTCAACGGTATTATTATGTACTGTCCAGAAAAAAATTATCTAAAATTCAATTTTAATAAATTTGTAAAATTAAATCAATTTAAACGTTTATTCAGTTTTGATAATTGAGATTTAATTCTACTATGATTTTTACAGATGATTAAAATTCAATCTCAACCACTAAAACTGAACGAACGATTGAGATTGACTGAAATTTACAAATATACCACCTACCAACTTTAAAGAATCCTTATATGTACCGTTATGATAGCAAAATGTTCATATATATGTTTATATATTTATATGTAGTTTTGAAGTCATATATCATTATGTTAGTAATTATAAAATTCATATATTATAAACTATTTTTAGCCGCTATACAATTATGTGGTTTCTTAAAATTTGAAAGCCGATTATCTCCGTAAACTATCCAATTTTGATTAAGGACATGCTTTTTTTCATTTTTGAAAATTGAACTGGATTTATTTTAAAAAAAAATAACTACGGATAGATTAATTTAACTAAATTGACTGAATCGAACTAAATTGAATTAAACTGAACTGAACTGAATTGATTTGTAGAGTTAAATAGAAAAGAATAGGGACTAAGAGTTAGAGATGAGATTTCTTTTGTACTATGGTCACATTTACCTTTGTAAATGTAAGCAAAGCTTAGTCTAGTCACACAAATCTCTATTTATGCTTATTTCATATTTGATTTCCTATGTATATAAAAAATGATGCAATTCTAACATACATCCAACAATTACTTCTCCATTTCTTTTCTCATTAACTATATCTTGGATTTGAGGCGTTGAAAATTCCACATTCAAAATAAATAAATTTGAGGAGCTCAAATAAGTGAAGTAGATTAACTCTAGGATTCGTTTGGTTGGCGGAATGACTATTCCGTGGAATAGGAGAAAAATGAATAGAAAAATGTAAAGTATTTGCATAGATCCTTACAACGGATGGAATAATTATTCCTAACTATCATACATTTCATGAAATAACCATTCCTTACCGAGGGGAGGAATAGCTATTCCATGACATGTATGATAGTTAGGAATAGCTATTCCATCCGTTGTAAGGATTCTATACAAATGTTATACCATTTCTAATATTTTTCCATTCATTTATTTCCTATTTCGCGGAATAACCATTCCGCCAACCAAACGAGCCCCTAATGTCTATGAAGACTTTTTCATCATAATATGAAAACAGAAAAAGACCTAATAGTTATATGATCACGAGCCTAGATCTGTTAAATATTTGAGGAAGTTTGGACTACTAAAACCATTTGGACTTGAGAGAAAATAAGATAAGGAATGCTTTACATCACAGGCTTGCTTTTTACATTTTTGTACTAGGAAACACAATATATATATATATATAAAATAAAAGTAGGCATATAACAATTTGAAGAGGATAGAAATTGAATTTATAACCTTTCATCTAATTTTTCTGAAAAGATATTATCAATTCATCTAAATTCAATTAGTAATCACCTATTGCATTCCAAAAACTATATAGAATGCAGAAAATTATGTTTAGTGGTTTTGTGTGGGCTAGTCAATTACTCCTAGGCCTAGCCTACACCATCTACACTAGTTTTCGACCTAGTTGCACTTGACAAAAAAATATTCAACATCTCTCACGTGAAAAACACACACATTTTAACTTTGTATTTATGGGACTCACCCTAAATTCATTACTCTCAAATCTGACAGCCTTTTAACAATATTCTGTCTATAGAATAGATTTATACTTATTGTATTGTTCAAACGGGTATTTTAGACTATATCTTGGTGGCCCGTACTCTGATATTACATTGAATTTACAACTAACTTGCTCTCAAGTGCATGGTTTCAAATGAATTGAAATTGGAGAAAATTATAAATAGCATTTCTTTTATAAGAAAAGTGAAATGTTTTATTTTGAATTTCAAATTTGAAATAATAATAATAATGTTTGAGTGAACATCTAGACTTGAGGATCTGGAATGATGAAACCTTAATTATTTAATTTTGTAATCAATATATAGATTAGAGAGCAAAATAAAAACAAGTAGCTTTTAAAAATTTGCCCTTTATTTTTCTAAATGTGATCATGGCGGGATAAATTTAATTTAGAGAGACCAACTTGTCAACTTGGAAAACCAACTTGCAAATTAAGCTAACCCTTTCCAACAACTAACATTTTTTAATTTGGTAATGATAAATAAACTAAGATTCAAGCATTAACAAGTTGCCTAAAGTCTCTCAAATACATATTAAATTATTAAATACAAATAGTTAATCAACTTTTGATTCCAAACAAGAATATTCCTAGCTTTGTTTCCCGAATAAATAGTATTAGTTTATCACGTTAAATTATGATTTCATACATTACAATTTTGAACTATTCTTTTTTTAAAAAAAAAATTGACTTATTTGGTTTTACAATAATAAAAAAGGAAAATTGTATCCCCACCCCACCCGAATATGGACTCGAACCTATGACCTTTAGGATCACTTAACCAACTAGTCTAAGACATTTACCACAATTTTGAACTATTTTTATTTCTTACTAATTTACAAATTTTAAATCAATCAACTTTATATACCATCAACATGAGTCATGAGATGTTTTAAGTATATATCAATGCTGACTGCTATGAGACAGCTATTATATTTTTGTATAGCAAAATTTTCAAATTATCCAATCCTTAGACCAAGAATTGAATAAAAACACCTTTTTTTTTTTTTTTTGAATAAAGCACCTTTGTCGTACAACATTTTGAGTTATCGTAATTGCCACTTGCTTATCCTTTAGCATCATCTTGTGACAATAAAATATATATATTAATAAGAAAATATATTCATTATTATTAAATTAGTACGATGTTTGGTATGCAACTTGATGAAGTATCCACATAATTTTCTTTTTTTTTTCGGTTTAAAATCAGTTTTATAAAGGTATTTGGTCTAGTTATTTCACCAAAACTCGAATTGTGACTTGCCTTGTTTGATTAAAACGAGTGAAATTGATCACATAGTAAGCCAATGGATTTAAATTATATATACAATATGACAATGATCAACGGAAACAGAAGAATAATATTAGTTTATACTCACTATATACACGTAAAAGTACATTGATTAGAAGAACAAGAACGAAGAAGAAACCAAATGTGAAAGAAAAAATGCACTCAAATTTGATTATGATCATGATTTTATGCATAAGGAAAACAAAGTTTTTTTTTTTTTTTGAAGAAAAGGAAAACAAATTTTTGATATGGTAGTAATAAATACATCCTAGGACTTGTTTGGTTGGCGGAATGACTATTCCTTGGAATAGGAGAAAAATGAATGAAAAATGTAGAATATTGCATATAATCATTAAAACGGATGGAATAGTTATTCCTAACTATCATACCTTTCATGGAATAGCTATTCATTATCTTACCGAGAGGAGGAATAGCTATTCCATGACATGTATGATAACCAGTAATAGCTATTCCATTCGTTTTAAGGATTCTATACAAATGCTCTACCAATTCTATTATTTTTTCATTCGTTTATCTCCTATTCCGTGGAATAGCCATTCCGCCAACCAAACGATCCCTCGAGGTTATACATCTAAAATATGAACGGGTCAATTTCCAATTCACAATTTGACCGATACTAATAACTCGATAGAGAACAATCAATCATCGAGGCAAACTGAATTGAAAACTAAAAAAGAAAGAAAGAAGTAGTCAAGAACTTTCCATGTAACAGCAAATAAAGAACATCAAATTTTACCAATATTCTTGGCCATTTTTTCAGCAATCTTCGCCAAAGATTGCAAATTGCACCTTAGAATGGTATCAACAAAATCACAAGTCTCTTCCTTGGTATTTTCCGTCGGTATATCAACTACATAAGATTCTACCACGACCGTTCCATTTCCATTGGCATCATGATGCAGCGTTGTAACCGATCGATAATTATTCAGTCGGTGATCTCCGCCGATCATACTAAAACTCAACACGTGGCGTTCATCGTCAAGAATCTCCAGCCTCTCCGTGCTTGACTCCGCCGGCAGCCCCGACACAACTTGGACCTCCCGGAGAGTCCCCACGTCGCCATCACCGTTGATGAGGTGGCAGCTTTTGACGAAGTGCTTGTAGGCTTGTGGGTTATCGAAGCGGCGGACAACTGACCAGACGGTGGAGATAGGAGCATTGATAGTCTTGGAAACGGCGGAGCAACACTGGTTTGACTTGACGGCGCGTGCGTGGAAGCAAGAAACGTAGTCCGGTACGATGGTGGAATCCAAAGATGGGGATACCGGCCGCCATGGGTTGGATTGCTTGTGACAAGTCAAGGCGGCGGAGGTGGTGGTTCTTTGGGGGTGTACGGAGGCAGCAGGCATAGCTTTTTCTTGATTCTTTGAAATTCTTGAATTAGAGTTAGTGAGGCATGGGAAGAAATAGGGAAGATTATATATAATGGGATTTGGAGAGGAAACTAAGAGAAGAGATGAAATTGAATTTTTGGCAACTTGGAATTAAAGTTGAAGTTTTTGGTAGAGAAAAGGAGAAAAAGGATGGAAATTGTGAAAATAAATAAGCAAGAGGGCATTATCTTTATGATGAATCATATGTTCAAGTGGATTGGCAACTTGCAACTTCTTTGGACGTTGTTCAGGTATTACTATCCCCAATATTCAATTCAAATTAATCTATAAAAATGCCACCTTTATCTATTTTTCCTTTGAATAATAGCAATAATAAAATTTAGTAATAATAAAATTTACTATGGATTGGGACCGCATTGATCATGTCACATAATTCTAGATCAATTCAGGTCAAAGTAATAAATATACTGTAACAAATTAAATTTTACTTATGTAGTCGTCTAGTTTTAACTCAATAGTCTAGATTATACATTCTCTTTCTATATACTCAAATGTTTGAATTTGAAGCATGCAGAATGTAAATGCGCTATCGAAATAATTAATGTAAATTTATCCTCAATTTGATGAAAGAAAAGTTGATAGAAATATATGACATGTGTATAAAGTAGAACCTCGATAAATGAATACTTTTGGGATCGAATTAAAATATTCATTTGACGAGATTATTTATTTATCGATTAATGAATATAATATTTATTTATCGATAAATGAATAATAATTCATTTAGATGATATTTTTAGACTTTTTTTGTAATTATATATATCATTTCGATCAGAAAAAGTTGATGTTCCTGAAATAGAAGATGATCAGCTAGAGCAAGAGATCCAATATTTCACTAAACTCTTTTCTAAATTGAGCTATAGAAATGTGATGGATGTTGAGCATCTTCTGAACTATCATGAAGAGAATAATGTGGTTATGGAATCTCCTATGGATGAATAAATGATTAAAGCTGTACTAAATGATGAGGCAAATGATCCCGAACCCGATGATAATATCACTATACCACAAGTGTCCTCAAGAGAAGACTTTCAAACTATTGTCACTATACAAAATTACTTGGTGCAACATGATCAAAATATTCCAGAAGTGGTGCATGTTTTACACGAAATCAAGGATAAGATGCATTTTGGGGGAGGTAAGAAACAAACAACTTTGGAGGCATTTTTCGCAAAAATATGACTTATTAATGTGTTTGAAAATTAGTAATTGGATGAAATGTATTCATGATATTTTATTTTAAATAAAAATATATTATTTGAAATATAGTGATTATTCATTTATATTTACGTAGGGCCTATAAAGATTTCATTTGTATTTATTCGTTAATGCATTAAGCGAGGTTATTCGTTAAGCCCATTGAACCAAGTTGGGACCGAAGAAATTTATTCATTAGACGAGGTTATTCATTTATCGAACATTCATTTATCGA